>CM076577.1:1074723971-1074731471 GCA_034641835.2 Pinus albicaulis
CATAGGGGCATCTAATTGTTGCTCAATCTTCATCTCGAAATAAAGACAACACCCACTACACCATTGTCTATCTGCAAATTGCTGTTGTTGTGGATGTTTTAGTTGTTGTTGCTGCAAAGCCATTCAGACTCTGATAAAACTTTACATAAGAATTGAACAATTCACTTGCATTTGACATTGTGGGTTTCATTATTATGGACTGTTGCAATGCGTTGAATGCAACACATTAGTTCATTAGTTCATGGAGAAGCAATTGAAAGGTTGAATTGTCATGAAAGGTCTCTGATTAATTGAGGTGTGTTGAAAGGTCATATTGTTCATAGATTAACTGGTCTTTGCTTGAGGGATGCAATTACCATATGCCACCCCTGAATTGCATAGGTTAGGGGTTTCGTAGTTAGCACTAACCTACATGCACGTACACAAAGCATTCAACTAAGCTGCAACGTTAAATTAGATTTTTATTATAATTTATCAATTGGGTTATTTTAATTTACACCTTTGAAATGGACATCCTTGTATGCTAGAAAGTAGCACTCAAGGTTTCCATTAAATTTGAGTGTATATAGTTATTCACTCTTTGAAGGCAGTTTTGTATTCAATATTAGGCTATTTATTTTCTTGGTTTATAAGTGTTGTTCCTCAATATTTTTCTGGCCAGAGAAAATTGCCAAGGCATCTACTGAAGGCTTTAAAACCTCCCTGCTTTAGGCCACAAGCTGGCTCTTGGATTAGAGTATATAGCCCTCAAATATCTTTTTGAGCTGGCTATCCAATGTCACTTCAATATCAACTCTATCTTTTATGCTTTAAATGCCAGATTTCAGTGGTCATTAAAAAGATTGAAAGGAAAGAAAACTACAAACTGAATATAAGCAATTACAATCAGATTTCTAGACCATGGCTTTTCCATTGGGAACATTTATCGTACATTAAAGGATCATAAGGTTAAGTTTGGATGAATCCACAATATATTCAAGGTTTTCCAAAGGAATCATGTAAGAGTAGTCCTAAACATTCTCATAAATCTAGTCAAAGACAATGTCCATGAAATTCTCCCAAAATCAGTCCAAGACAGTCACCACCTAGAATCATGCTGGCTCTTGGATCAGAGTATGTAGCCCTCAAATATATTTTTGAGTTGGCTGTCTGATGTCACTTCAATAGCAGCTCTATATTTTATGCTTTAAATGCCAGATTTCAGTGGTCATTAAAAAGATTGAAAGGAAAGAAAACTACAAACTAAATATAAGCAATTACAATCAGATTTCTAGACCATGGCTTTTCCATTGGGAACATTTATCGTACATTAAAGAATCATAAGGTTAAGTTTGGATGAATCCACAATATATTCAAGGTTTTCAAAAGGAATCATGTAAGAGTAGTCCTAAACATTCTCATAAATCTATTCAAAGACAATGTCCATGAAATTCCCCCAAAATCAATCCAAGACAGTCACCACCTAGAATCATGGCTAGTTTACAAAATCAAATAAGGCATTGGTTAAAATTAGGTAGTTTTTCACTACCAATCCAATCTCATGATCTACCTAAGAATATAGAGAAGTTTTTTCAAAAATTCAATCCAGAAAATCATGAAATTCTAGAAATTTGCATTTGTAAAACTCCAATCTTCACATCTTTCAGATTTCAACAAACTGTGCTGCTTCTGCAAGGATTTTGAGGGGGTTGTTTTTGGCCACTGCGCTTCTCCCTCTTTTACGCTTTTTCTGAACTGTTTGCGATTTTTTTTCACTTTCTACTGGAAGCTCATCAATAATCAAAATTGGTTCCTTCAGTTTGGGATTTAACTTGGCTTTCAACCCCAACCTTAATTTGTTTGTAGGCCTTGTTCATGGCCTCTTACAGTATTCTGTTGCATGCTAAATTTCTGTAATTGTTTCATCTTTTTTGTTCTCTTCGAATTTTGTTTGCTGCCATCTACGCCTCCTATTAGGGTTTTCAGTGGCTTTTGCAGCAGCTTGATGACTGCTCTCGACCTCTGTAGGTAAAGCCCTTTCCTTCCTATGTTTTCTAGGAAGTGGCTGCGGAATTACCCTCTCACTTGACTGTTGCTCTTGCTTCTTTAAAGCATCAAGGTACAGGATCTGAATGAGGCCATGGTGGTAGACATCATGGGGATATAAAATCTTCCTTTTTCTTGCACAAGCAACCATTTTTATTAAGATATGATGCAAGAAATAAGGGAGATTCATCTTATTGAACCCGGCCATGTGTACCAAAAATCTCATGTGATAAAGGAAGACCTTAGAAAAACACCCATCACAAGTTAAATAAAGTTGAGTCTGCCGCATTGGTTTTTCCCACTCTGGTTTTAAAATGCAAGAGTGGACCCCAACGCTCCAGCAAGTGGCATGACAATTATCTTTTAGGAAGAAATTCAGGTTTACACCCTGTACTGGTTTCCTTTTGAACCACCTTTCTCCCTCAGCTACTATGTTTGTTGCTTTTGCAATTCTTTCCTCTGTTACAGGAAACAATAGCCCCTCAGCCTTCACGTTGTTACCATCAAAAGTATGAACGAAATCAGAAGAATATTCCATTTTATGCCCATTGAAAAACTTAATGATGGGCAACTAGCCTGCTTCACTGAAATAGGGAAATTCATCAGCACCATATATTTCAAATGCATAAGCTCCATCCGGCTCATAATGATATAGGTGCCCACTCTTGCCCATCTGTCACAAAAACATGAGTAGTTATCAAAAATATAGTTTAACTAATGCAACAAGACAATCATAATGTGCATTAACTCTACCCGATGATGTTACATTCCAAACAAACTAACTAAAATAAATAAACACCTCGTGAGCATATATAATTGTGCTCTAAGCATGGTTATAGAATAATTATAGGTTATTGATCCAAATAGTAAGTTTTGATTATAAAATACCAGTGCAATGATAGTTTTCACAATTTACAAATGCATATCAAATTCCTTTCAAAAGGGGCACTCTAGGGAGTTATATGACTTCTACTGCAGGCCTCCCAAGGAAGAGGTGGTTAAAATAAGCATGATTATATGGCAAATCTTAGTCATGGCAGATTTATAAAAAACTTGAAAGTTCCAAAATGTTGGAATTTTTTTCCTGTAGGAGCTGGAAAATGATTTTCCAGTGCCTACAGGAAAATTTTTGAAAATTTATTGCATCATTACTATATCCAAAAGCAATGCACTTTACTGATGATCACATTGTGAGAAATTTTCAAATTCAACCCATTTTGTTTGTTGTCTACTAGGTTATAATTCAAAGGGGTGGATGGTGGCATTTCAAGCTATCTATCAACGTTCTAATCCTCTGGAGGCATGTGCAGAGTGTCACCCTTCATTCATTTTTGTGTTGGTTTGTCTGCAAAAGTAGGTTGGTTTGTGGTTGGCTCCTGATGGACCAATCACTTTCAAGAAAATGAAAATCCTGGGTTGGTTTGTCTGCAAAAGCAGACTAGTTTGTGGCTGGCTCCTGATGGACCAATCACTTTCAAGAAAATGAAAATCCTGTTGTACCAAGAGTTGAGTAAACTGATTTCATTCATTTCAATGTCCAGAGATCTATGTGAACACTTCTCATTAGGTTTCCTTGGGTTAGGCTAGAGCCTTCGAGGGAGAAGTCTAGGGACATGGTTCCCTGGTGTGAGGCCTATAGGGTACTTTGAGACTCTTCAAAGTAATTGGAAATCATAGATGCAACTAAATCAAACCACAAACAAGTCAAGATAGAGGGATCTATCCCTGCAAAATTGGTGTTTTCCTCCACTATATCACATAAATCTTAACTTTGATGGGGCATCAAAGGGAAACTTAGGACTGTCAAGTGCAGGAAGGATATTTAGGGGATACGATAGAAAATATAGCTTCCATGTTTGTAAAACAATTAGGTCGCAACTCAAATAATGGGGTTGAACAACAAGTCTTATCAGAGGATATAAAATAGTGAACCAAAATCGCTTTTCCAACTTGGTCGTCAAAGGAAACCCTTAACTTCTCATAATAACTATGGAAAAAATCATTTATTGTTTTAGCCCAAAAAAAATATATCAAGTAAATGAGTCAAAATGGGTCTATGAAAGTAGAATTGACATAGAAAATATAGGTCATAATCACCTCCCATATAAAAGCAACGGGTAACTCTTTGTTAGATTGGTTGGCTAATGAAGGGGTGTCCAAAAGAAATATGCTTAATGTATGGATAAGGCTAGAAGCATTCCCATCCCTACTTTGAAAAAATTATCTTATACTTTAGAAATTGGATACAAAGGCTTTGTATGGGGTTTTAGGTTGAGAACAAGGTGAGGTAAGAAGCACACAACACATGGAGTTAATGGATAGAAATAAGTGTGTGTTGTGGCATGTGGAGCAATTTTTGGAATTCATGGAGATCGAGAGTATAAGGGGTGGAGAGGGGTGGTATAACCTCCCATCACACACCCCTAGCCATGATGATAATTAGTTATAACATAAATGAGTAGGTTGTGTTATAGTTCTTCTGTTGATGCCATTTACCATATCTCAATGTTGATGCCATTTTCTCACATGTTATCTCAATCAAATACCTTAATTCAATTGCAATCTACCATAGAAGTTATCAAGAGCTAAACAAAAACAGAGCATTAAGACTGCTATCAAAACATTATCAAGGTTAACAAATGTGACCTACAAAATTTTAGACCAAACTTGTCACACCCATGTATTGATATCCAAAACCTTAGAGAATAAATATTCACCTGCTTCTGAGAGCTGCTGCAGTTTCCCAGACAAACAAGATGGTGACCAAAAGGAGAAGCCCTCAGAAACACAGTATGCAACTCTTCCTATCAAATGGTAAACAAAGGAACCATCACCAAGAATTCTCACATGTTTTCTCAATCAAATACATTAATTCAATTGCAATCTACCATAGAAGTTATCAAGAGCTAAACAAAAGCAGAGCATTAAGACTGGTATCAAAACTTTATCAAGGTTAACAAATGTGACCTAAAAAATTTTAGACCAAACCTATCACACCCATGTATTGTTATCCAAAACCTTAGAGAATAAATATTCACCTGCTTATGAGAGCTGCTGCAGTTTCCTAGAAAAACAAGATGGTGACCAAAAGGAGAAGCCCTCAGAAATATAGTATGCAGCTCTTCTTATCAAATGGTAAACAAAGGAACCATCAGCAAGAATTCTCACATGTTATCTCAATCAAATACATTAATTCAATTGCAATCTACATAAGCCATGCATCTATCTGTTACTTTCCTTATGTCATATAAGAAAATTCACTGACATTCACTATCATTATGCATGATCATTGCTATCAAGTTTAAAGGGTTATTGAACTATATCAAGGTGACTGGAATATCACAAAGCTCACTGCCAATGTCATTCTAATCACAAGGAGCTGCCAATCTACTAACAAATGAACATTGACCATGTTGCAAACAATTTGCTTAATCAATAGAGAGAGATATCATAGGTTATATTGCAAAGTTCATTGTCATAAGGTTCAACAAGCCACTAATATTGTCAATCCAGGAGTTCTTATATTCACTTCCATCAAGGGTTACTACTAGGTTTACTTATAATCTATAATTTAGTGGGGGTGTCACCATCATGCAACTAGTTCACTACAATATTATATCATCACTTCCATGTAAGATCACTATCAACAACGCACTGTAAAGGTCATATCAATGTTCCTATGTTACTCTGAACTTCCATGCCCTGGATTTTGGCTGGGGAATTGAATTCTATGTTTCTAGACATTCCTTGTACATGAGATTCTTGGTTATGTTTTGGAAATTAACAGCAGCATGTTTTTGTAATTATCTTATTCTTATATTTTAGATAGTATAATACATGAATATGTTTCCCTGTCATCCGTTTTGGAGTTTCACTGTAGTAACGCTCATATTACACCCATAGTTATCTTACTGTGATTCCTCTGTTTTATCACAATTATTTCATATCCTTTAATTAAATTTTAAATAGTATATTATGCTTGTGTGCATTGGCATGTTGTTCGATATCTCTTGGTTCCCTTGATGTTCTAGCTCAAGCCATTATGAATGTTCTTCTTGGATATGTAACTACATTCTGTCTTTCGCTTGTTTTGTGGAATTAGTATTGCTGATTTAGGTAATCTGCAGTAAACATATTGTATATGCTGAGGCACAACATCTACATTATTACGCTTTACTTAATTTCTTCTATTGAAAATGTTGTATCCCTGTTCCTTTTCAGGGCAACTCGAAGTATTTTTGTTAGTGCATTTATTTTATTCCATAGCCAGGAGTTTTACTGGTCGTGTGTGCCTAGGTGTAATGTTTGTGCACAATTTATTTATTTGAAACATAACAGCCTATCCTATCTAGGAAGCATTCATCTACTCTATTTTATAGCATGAACTTGTGTTATTTTTAACAGAAAATTTGCTATAATGGTATAAGGGAGTTTTTCAAATCAGGCCCTGGCCCTCATATGCACAGTTATATTAATAAATTAATACCATGACATGAACTACCTTTTAACCAACTTTTGATGAACTTTATCCTAAGTGAAATGTCAGTGGAACTAGAGTTTGTATGTCTAGTTCTCGTATTCAATGAGGCAAGACTGTAAATTTATAGAGTAAATATGAATCTGGTGTGGTCTTTAATGTCAAGTTGTTGTCTTCAATGCGGTAAGACTGTAAATCTACAGATTAAAATATGGATACGATGTAGTTGTGACTCAGTTAAGGTGGTATATGTATATAACCGAATTAATAAATATGACCCGGATCATTCTAGAGTAAGGGCCAGAATCTTGAGATGCTTAGATTATACACAAATATATTTGTTATTGCAATAGACACAGTGCCCTAGCTACTGGAATTTTTACCACTGCCAGCTTTAGCTTAGAATAGGATCAACACCTTCATACAAGAGCCCAAAATACATATCAAGTTTGTTGCATTGTAGGATCAATTTATCATTGCAAGACGAACTCATCATTAACTATTCATTAAATATTCTTGAACTTAATATTAGATACTACTTAATGGACTTTTCCCATCCCTCACCCCACTTTGACCAAGCCAAGTATAAACCATAATGATAACTGTTAAGGCATCTTGCTAAATGTGATTTTTTAAGAAAACAACAGGTTAGTGGTTCGAACTTTTCGGGGGTATATTATCTATGTATTAACAACTTGTTATTCCTGTACTATTAATTAAAGGAATTAATCCCGCTATACTATTAATTGTTCGTGTAAGATTATTGGATTTAGGTGAGTGGCCACATTCACTCACTGGTTCATTTTCACTCTATGGCGGAAAAAATGCATTTCTATTCATTTCAAAGGGATTTATGAATCATCGCCTAGAGGAAATGGGGAAGTATATTATCCACTGCTTTCTACAACACATGTGAAAAATGAAATGGATGGGAACGAGATACAACCAAACAAAGAGAAGCCCACGATAGGATACTTCTAGATAATATAGAGTGTTTT
>CM076577.1:1074736471-1075004193 GCA_034641835.2 Pinus albicaulis
TAAAAATGAATTAAATGTCACAAGAGAATCACGAAATGTGAAGTGAATTTGTGTATTTGGCATGTAAGGAGGGCATGGCTGAAGAATGTTAATCAGTTGGTTAGCAGCTCAGAGAAAGAAAAATAAATGTTCAATGAACTTGGCCATATCATGAAATATTGTTGTACTGATGAAGTGGATGACGCAATCAATGTTTTTTTCATCAAATATGCAACTGAGCAGGAGTTTTTGGACTATTTCTACAAGACGTGGATTTTCGGTCACAAGATTCATAAGTTTGCATAATATTCCTTCTGTGTTGTATGTTTGTCATTTATGTTGAACAACTTATATTTACTAATTGAGTCTTTCCATGTAGGCATGCGGGTTAAAGGCTGCAGAGATTTTCCTCATGCAAACCAGGAGACAAATAATGCTATGGAATCATACCACGGTTACCTGAAGTCAACATTTCTATGTGATAAGCGAAAGAAATGTTCTCATAGAATGGATTGGCTATTCTACACTCTCCTAAAAAATGTTGAGCCATGTTATCGATTCAAGGCAATTTTGAAAAAACAAGGATATTATAACAACCAAAAGAAAGAGATGCAGCTTGAATCATCAATGGAAAAGGCTAGAAGAATTCTAGACAGTGATTGCAGGCCTCATGAGAGTATATCTCATGCTTATTGGGTAAGGAGTCAAAGCAAAGCTGATAAGGAATATCTTATCATTTTTCATCTCAAAAATTTTATCACTTGTGATTGTCCATGGTCTATTCGGGGGAACATTTGCAAGCATGCTATAAAGGTAGATTGGTTTCATTCCTCCTTGATTGATTTAGACCCTTTATTGGATCTTCATACCACACCCAATCAGTTTAATGTCCCTTTTGAGATAAGTACAGAGGCGCCAAACCTTCCTGCAGATACTATCCCAACCAATATTGAAGATGACAATGTTGAAGAACTTGATGTGTTGAGAGAGGAGTTGTTTGGTTATCTAGACCTGATTAGAAATAGTCCTCCTTCCACTGTGAGAAAGACAAAACAGTTGATTGATCTGGCTAAAAAATTTGTGGATGATGCTAATAATCTTAATATTATGGATTATGACTTCACAGCTGGTTTGGGTGCTTATGAGTCATCCTTGAAGAGGAAGAAGAGTTTCCTTAGTCCAAAAAAATAAAATAAAAGGAAAAGGAAGGTCACCTTGAATATTGATTTGAATGCCTCTGCATCCGAAGATGAACCATTTCAGTTTCCACACCTCAATAGGCATGGTCATCCTCCCTCCAACAATGCTTCCTCTATTGTTCCAATTAAGTTCTATAGGGAGACAATATCAGTATGTTTAGATCAAATTCGTGATCTTCCAAGTTTGTTGCTATGTTTAGATCGCTTTGTCGATTTTTCAAGTTTGTTGCAATGTCTTTGGTCTTTGCTATTTCTTTTAGCTTAATGTAGTGTTGTAACGTTTGTAGAGCCACAACATCCAATCAATGTGATTATAGATGAAGGATGTACACAGACCAACAATCAACCTTTTGATCACATGAGTCAAGGTACATTTGACGAGCTTGTTGATTGATCTACTATGTATTCTGATGCATCTATTATTTGACATGTTATTTTTTTCTCTAATGGAAATTGTGTTGTCATCTTACAAACATAGCTGGTTCGTCGTTGGGCCCCCCTCGACCGGAACAGGATTGGGCCACTGACATCACGGAAATTGGTGAATTTCCATGTTTGTTTGCATTGTCTTCACTCCTAACGATTAGCACTGGTTGTTGTTCATGTTGTTAATGTAGTGCTGGAATGTTTGCAGGGTTGGAGCATCCAATTAATGTGATTTCAGATGAAGGATGTTCACAGACACACTATAACTATTTTTATCAGATGAGTCAAGGTGCTTAGGACGAGACTTTTAATTGATCTTCTTTGTATTCTGATGCATTTATTACTTGTCATATTATTATCTTCTCTGATGAAAAATTCATTGTCATGTTACAGACACAACAACTTATTCAATGGGTCCCCCTCTATCTGAAGATGATTGGGTCACTGACATCACAGAACTTGCAGACAACACAGAAATTGGCTTCAGAAAAAAGTTGTGATAGAAACTGCATCTTTTTGTTTATTGTCCGACATACCGATTCATGGTGGAGTGGCCAGCCTTGGTTACATGTGATTCCTAGTGTGGAGAACTTTTTTGTTAGGGTTATATTGGTTTCCCTAGCTAGGGTTAGGAGACCTTAAAATTATTCCAGCTTCTGATAAGCTGCAATTGTGTACATGTACTTCATTTTTTCTATATAAATGAAAAGAGAACATCAAGAATTCGATGATGCAGTTAATGGATATTTGTTGTTTAATTTTAAATGTTATGTTGGAAAACAGTAAATTTTCTTGATAGTACTGTAATACATAGGCACATTTTCATTCAGTAGCAGAATTGGCGTGTTTTCTGCAAATACCTCGAACTGTTTTGTGATTTCAAATTTCACTGCAACATTTTTATCTCCATCCTTTGGTGAAATGTGTTTGAGGAGAATGAAACATTAGATGGTGGAGAAGATTAATTGAAGATATCAAAGTGGTTTGGGAATTCAAATGCTTGTTTGGCACAATTTTATCTCCATTATCTGATGAAATATGTAAAGAGATTGAGCTGACAATTTTATCTCCAACCTTCAATAATTTACTTCCAGAGATTGGATTGTGGAGAATGTTAATTCAGAACATCACTTTCTTTATTCATATATATACTGCATGAGAAATAGCAATAATTTAATCTTCAACCGATACATTGGATCCATACGCAAATTTGGTCAGTCTTCATCTCGAAATAAAGACAGCACCCACTTGACCATTGTCTATATGCAAATTGTTGTTGTTGTGGATGTTTTAGTTGTTGCTGCTGCTGCAAAGCCATTGAGTTGTAGAAATCCATATTCATGTTCATGTTCATGGATTGTGCAAAAGACAAAGGGGCCACCAACATACCTCTTTAGGTTTTATCCATTACATATAAAATCACTATTAAATCTCTAAGATTATTTTGACACTGCATTCTATTAACCATTATGACTAAGAGGCAGACTAACTAGGATGGCTATGTGACTTATTAGCCACAAATTTCCATGTGACTTTTAAGCAACAACTACAATATGTTCTGGAAACACTGCGCTCATCATATTTCAGGCATTGATAAGAAAATTTTTGATATGGAGACCACATTCCTGAATGAATACAATGAAACAACTCAAATAGAATAGTGTGGTAGGAAGTCACTGTTTGTCTGGTTAGATTGAGCCTTTGTAGCTTTCATTAGCCAGATTAGCTTCATGAATAGGTGAGAAGGTTCTGCCCTATTGGAGCCACTCTGTATTGATGTTTTTTGATGCCGGGTAAACCCACAGTCCCCAATTTTGTTTTGCATAAAAATGCCTTTCTAATAGGTCAAAATATAATCATTTTTTAGTAGGGATGGAATTGCATTTTATTTACCTCGCTGATAAAGAGTGTTTTTTTAAATAAATTTTTTATATTTATTAGTTTGTGGAGTAGTTTAATTGGAGGAGGGGGCTCTATGTAGCCATCCATTATTTTTTTTCTTCTTTCCTCCTCTGGCATGCCTCACACCCTTTTCCATTCTACTCTAATAAGAAAGAGTCTTCCTAATAATGACACCCAACCTATGCTCTTTCTTTATCACAACCAAGAACCTATAGAGGGGCAAAGTGTATTGTATCTAGTGGGGTAATATTAGGTACCTAGGGAGGTACCTAAGGGGGATAATAGTAGAATGATAATAATGGAGGCTATTAAATGTAAGGTGGACATCCACTATATTATATAAATAAGATCTTCTATCATAGTTATTTTTTGATAAATGTAACAAGACCTCATTTAAAAAGGTTCACTAGGTAGTTACGGATTTGTTATGATTATAATTCTCCTGAAAATTAAGAATTGGGAACTGTTTATGAGATGTGTGGAAGACTATCCTAATCAAGCTTAGCTGATTAGGAGGTTGTCCCTTCAAAGAGGCAAGTGAATAGGAGTGGTTTCCTTCCATAAAAGCATCAATTGTAAGGTGTTTTCATATTAAAATTTGGAGTGTTTTATCATATTTCTAGATATCCTACATGTGAGTTATATTTATATCTTTGGTACTTAACAAGTGGTATCAAATTCCTTCCCTCTTTCAAAGTGGGGAAATTTGTTTCCCTTTCTTTTGGATTTTTTGTAGGGAATAAAACAAGGGTTGCAATATTTACAAAATTTGTGTAGCTTTCTAGGATGAATTTTTAGAAGAAAGTTATATATCTAAATTCCTCACATAAATCAACCAATTTCAAAGAAAAAATAATCTCAATCAAAGTTTGAGAGGGCAAGATATCATTGATTTAAAATAAAAAATTTCCAAGTTTTTTTGTGATGACCTCGCAGACTGCAGAGCTCATAACTTTTAACATGGGCCGCCAATTTCCATTAGATCATCACCATTGGATAGAGGATATTTATATGTTTTATTTGATATATTATATTTTGTATTTCAATCAGTATTTCACATGCTAAAATTATTGGATGTTTCATCCCCTAACCATCATGGACGTGTATGTGTTAAGGTTGTAAAACACTTTCTTTAGGATTGGTCTCGAGGAATCAAAACGAAATAGGAAATGATAACTAAATTCCAATAAACCTATATTATTAGGCATATATACATTGAAATTAAGGAAGAATATAATCAAGCCTATGATATGCCTTCTATGATCCTGAGGATGCTTGTCATGATTGGTATCTAAATAATCATCATTTTTGGGATGACTACTTTCATCCTATGTGATGACTCTACTCCACTTTATATATAGAACATCATGGAGGAGTGACAACAATTGTTCATGGCCATGAGTTTTCAACTTTTCTTATTCCCTTGTTGTAGTGTATTATTTGGCCAACTTCTTAATTATAGATGATCTATATGTTTTGATCCACGACACCAGGGTAGGTATTTGGAACACAATTTTCAACTATAAATTAAGATAATTATCCTCCAAGAGAAGTCAACATCAACTCTTAGATATGGAATCCATGTTTAAGGTGGATATTGGATTACTTCAACCAACATGATGGGTCACACTTCTATGTGGAATTTGATTCTTTAGATTACTTCAACAATGTGTTCAACACTTATCCATGGAACCTTGGTATATGTTGGTATAATAATAATAATAATAATAATAATGGAGGTCATTCAATGTAAGGTGGAATATGTCCACTATATTTTTAGTTAGTATTGAATAAATGTAATGATACCTCATTAAAGAGTTCCACTAGGTCGTTAAGTGGTTCTTACAATTAGAATTATCTTCATAATTATATATAAGTTTAAAACCCATGGTTACAACTCCATAGTTGAATTAATATTCAAACATTTCCATACTAAACTTTAGCCTTCAAATTCTCGTGTGAATGCTCTTTTATAAACCCACTTTATGAAGTTGTTTGATTTCACAACCTTTGAAAGAAATTTCAAAAATTACACTTCGACTTCATACTTAACCCGTAATGGGCCACCATACGGAATGGATATTACATCCCATAATACAAACCTTCGGTTTTATTATTAATTACCCAGACTTTATGATTAAACTCTGAGGCTCATCTTAGTGTTTAAACTATGTGAACATCTCATTTCAAAGTTCGACTTTGGTTGATTTAATACCAATACAATTAGATATAAACCAACAACATCAATAAACGTTATATGAATCTCCACGTAAAATGCCAATGCCAGCGTGAAATATCAATTGGGCCCACAACATACTACCTTGATTGAATACCAAATGGATCTAATGGTCCATAGTTCGTCGCGTTCCAATCAATCAATCCGACAGTGGTCACTCTACGAAACTGCATGAGACTTACTCCTTAGACTCGTGCGATGGACTGGGGCCCAACAGTTAACTCCCCCTCCCCATCTGACGGGTGATACGTCGTCGCATCGACATCAATGATCCAATGGATTAAAACGAATTTCGCATTTTTTTAACCTCCGAGCGTTAACGCTAAAAAAAAATGCGATATAAGTGGTTTTTTGAAACCAATTATAGCCACGCGTCAAACAAACACATATATCATGTTTTTTTTTTTTCCATTTCCACTTACCGCTTGAAGTGTCGCGCGATATTGCCAGTTTTGTAGGTTGAAACCGCGTTTGTTGTTCCGTCTCCAGGTTCTATTTTCTCTCTGCCTCAGGGTTCCGCCCCTCTTTTCAACGTCTTATTACTTCAATTTTTGTTTTGTTTACCAACTATTCTTTGTACCTCATGAAACTCCATTGGCTCCATATTCTGCTATACATTCTGAGACTCCATGCTTCGTCCCAGAAGTGCTCGTGGTGGATTCAACTAGCCAAATAACTTGGAAGACCTCTACACCCTTCATCTTACTATCTATTCGCTTCAATTAAGACCCGAACAACCCCACTATCCAATCAGAGTTAATCCAATTAATTCAGGTTCTTCTGGTACCTGCATTAAAAAGGACCAATTCGAAGAAATTGTCTCCTTCCTTGGGTTTCCGTTTTGAAATTTATATAAAGATTGAAAGTTTACATTATTATTGAATAACGTGGATAATTTTGATGGTTTTGTTTTTCCAAAGCAAGAAAAGTTTGAAATTAGAATTAATCTAGAGGAGAGGTGATGTTAATAGTGAGATGATATTATTAATTTAAAAAATAAGATTATAATTGTCAATGTTGTTTTAATTAATTGTTTTTATATACATAGTGAAATTATTGAATTTTATTTATTTATTATTTCTCTTAATAATAAATAAATGTATGGGTTTTTTCTTAATCATATAATTATATTAAGTATATATAGTGCTTATGAGATCTAACAGTTTCTAAATTAAGAGATTGGTTATCTCAACAGCTTAAGTCCTTAACAAACCAATTTTAACTATTTGCTAAAGTAAGCATTATTACCAAGTTCCCACTTAACACTTATTATTACGTAAGTCGCACGTTACATATAAATGGTCTTCATTTGTAATTACGCTCATTGTGGGATTGTGCAGACATTTCTCATATTTCACTACCACACGATCTACCACCTGATCTCCGTTTGAAACATACTTGCCTCTGACCAACATTGATGAACTTTTCATAATTGACATTTCTTTGCTAGAGCGAAGAATATCCCATATATTGAATATCTCTATGGACAAGTTTCCATCCTAGTAATGTGCACTGAAGTAGTGTGCACTAAAATACACACTTCCAGTTATATAGGTAACTTGTCTAAGTACATAGCTTATCCAACACTCAATTATGCAACTCACCTTTCTTCACACACACATAAACACATTGATAAAAAATAACTAATATGATAACTTATAGATGTTTTAGAAAAGCAGGAGAGGCTCTGTATTAAATTCATTATCATTGACACAATCTAAGAAGTCCCAAAGGTTGGCCTCTGGTAAGTCTTTAACGGTAGCTATGTTGGGTGATTCCTTTAATTTTCCATTTAAGAGATCTGTGGCATAAGTTTTACAATTGAATATTGTATGCCCATTATTTCGACAATAAAAACATTCTACTGAGTTCTTGTTTTTATTGACTTTGCCATTTGAGAATAGTGTCATCTCATCATGTGAGTTGTCCTCTATGTTACCTAATTTCATCCTCTTCTATTCTATTAACATTGCTGCAATCATTTCATCTAATGATCTAGAGTAAAATTGACTTAAGGTGAAAATAACATTATCATAATTTGAAGATAAGTTATTTAACAAAATATCCCTGGTAACTTCTTCTTCTATTTTTACCTCAATTTCCTCCAGCTACCATATGAGTGATTTAGATCATTTATGTTTATAGACAATGATACCCCATTATGCATTTTGAGTTTGAATAACTATAATTTCAAAGATAATTTTGCATTCATAGCCTTTTACCCAAATATCTTTTTGAAGTGTTCCCATATTTGTGAAGATGACTTTCCTAAGTCTATAAGGTGAAGTTGTGAATCTCACAAAGATATTCCTATAATAGGCTTAGTTGTCTCTTCCCTTTTCTATCATTCAACTTTTTTTTTTGGATCTTGGGGTGATGGTTATAGTCCTTTTACTAAGCTCCAAAGGTTCTTATGCATCAAATTCATTTGCACCTTCACCTCTTGCATATAAAAATTTGAGCCATTGAATTTTTTCATAACTATTTGTTCCATATATAAAAATAAATATCTACTATATGATTGTTACCTTATAATTTCAGTGCACATGTAGGGACTCAACTCGCTAGGCACTGTCTTATTAATTAGAACTTTAAGTCCTTATCCATTTCCATGAGAGGTAGTTGTAATTAATTTTTTTCATGATTTTTGAATAGTCCACTTAGCACTCACTGCATCAGGTGATGCTCGCAGGGGTGAAGAAGTGGGATTGAAACTAGTGAACTGAATCACATAGCGTCAATAATCACTTCCGAGGCTTGCACCTAGTAACCAGGACTTCCCGGGAGGTCACCCATCCCAGATCGGCTTTGGTTCAAACACTTTTAACTATGGAGTTTTCCCCACAATCAAGTCCACTTAGTTTGCTACCCCATTTGCAAAACCTTAGTAAGTATTGTGCCTCATGAACCATTCAATAAGAGCTCCCTTCACTCTTTTTACTTAAGTATTGAGGGATTTTCGCAGTGCATTACGTTAGATATCATTTTTTGGGATTCAACTACGTTAAGTAAGTCATTCATCTATGACCATTTCCATGAGAGGTAGTCGTAACTGTCTTTTCTAATGATTTTTGAATAATCCACTTAGCACTCATTGCATAAGGTGATGCTCATGGGGGTGAAGAAGTGGGATTGAAACTAGTGAACTGAATCACATAGCGTCAATCATTAGTTCTAGGGCTTGCACCTGGTAACCAGGACTTCTCGAGAGGTCACCCATCCCAGATCGGCTCGGGCTCAAGCACGCTTAACTATGGAGTTTTCCACAAAATCAAGCCCTCTTAACTTGCTACCCCATGAGCAAATCCTTAGCAAGTATTGTGCCTCACAAACCATTCAATAAGAGCTCTCTTCACTCTTTGTATTTAAGTATTGAAGGGTTTTCGCAGTGCATTATATTAGATATCATTTTTGGGGATTAAACTGCATTAAGTAAGTCAATAATCTATGACTATTTCCATGAAACTTAGTTTTAATTAACTGTTTTCATGATTTTTGAATAGTCCACTTAGCACTCACTGCAGCAGGTGATGCTTGCAGGGGTGAAGAAGTGGGATTGAAACTAGTGAACTGAATCACATAGCGTCAATAATCACTTCCGAAGCTTGCACCTGGTAACCAGGACTTCCCGGGAGGTCACCCATCCCAGATCGGCTCTGGCTCAAACGCTCTTAACTATGGAGTTTTACCCACAATCAAGTCCACTTAGTTTTCTACCCCATTTGCAAAACCTTAGCAAGTATTGTGCCTCATGAACCATTCAATACGAGCTCCCTTCACTCTTTTTACTTAAGTATTGAGGAGTTTTCGCAGTGCATTATGTTAGATATCATTTTTTTGTATTCAACTACGTTAAGTAAGTCATTCATCTATGACCATTTCCATGAGAGGTAGTCGTAACTGTATTTTCTAACGATTTTTGAATAATCCACTTAGCACTCATTGCATCAGGTGATGCTCACAGGGGTGAAGAAGTGGGATTGAAACTAATGAACTGATTCACATAGCGTCAATCATCACTTCCGGGGCTTGCACCTGCTAACCAGGACTTCTCGAGAGGTCACCCATCCCAAATCGGCTCAGGCTCAAGCGCGCTTAACTATGGAGTTTTCCATACAATCAATCCCTCTTAACTTGGTACCCCATGAGCAAAGCCTTAGCAAGTATTGTGCCTCATGAACCATTCAATAAGAGCTCTCTTCACTCTTTTTATTTAATTTTTGAAGGGTTTTTGCAGTGCATTATATTATATATCATTTTTTGGGGTTCAACTACGTTAAGTAAGTCATTCATCTATGACCATTTCCATGAGAGGTAGTGGTAACTGAATTTTCTCATGATTTTTGAAGTTCATAACCAAATCAGATTAGGAATGGTAGTGGTAGAGGTAGGACTTGCTTCTCAGATATTCAAGTTGAGCACATCAGTTAGAGTTATTTATATACAATTGTTGAATGGAGCACAGGGTTAATTATATAGAATTGTTGAGCTGCTTTGCCCGGCTATTTGATTATATAGAATACCTAATATAGAGTGTCAAATTTGTTTTTAAGTTTTACTTTTACTATTCTGAAAAATATCCATGTTAATCTATCATGTATTAGATCCCAAGGAAGTAAAAACAAAAACAATTTTTACCCAACAGAAAAATGGCAAAATAACACAACATAAAATAATTATACCCTAAAAAATATTCATGTATTATATCGCGAACCATCCAAAATTACAATCGGTTCTTCTATAGTGAAAGAACCATGCCATCATAGCCCCAAGGAACATTATAATAATAACACATCCACTTATTTGAGAGTTATCCTGATGATGATTGATGACTTCACTTGCAATAAACCATGATCCGGTGTCATCTCTGACACCTGCATCTACACTTGACATTCCTGCCACCAGTATATCAGTGGACATCCTATGAATGTATAAAAGCCATTGCATGCTGAAATATTTAAACTGAGAGCTCCACATTCTTGCTTTCGTGTATACAGGTTTTAAATTTGCTTTTCGAACTTCAAAGATGCCATTGAGCTGATTGCAGATGAGTTGCGAGTTCATGTAAACTGCAATATCATTCACAAATTTTTTTTTTCCTCTTTTAAGCCCTTAGTAAGGGAAATATAGTAGGCTTCATTATTAGTTGTCCTCCCATGTAGATCTATGTTTCTGTGCACTACATGATTTCGGGCCGGATTGTAAAGCACATATTTAACTGTGGCTTGTCTAGAATTTGGACGATATGAAACTTTGATAGACAATGTCCACTTTTCGACCATTGTCCACACTTAAAAAACCTACAACATAAAAAAACAATAAATTAATATCAAACATATATTAATTTATAGAAATAAAAAACTAGATTACCCACTTATTCATTACACATAAATCAAAACCAGATTATATTTTACATTCATGTAGTGCTGATTCAACATTCCAAAACCAGATTACATTTTGCGTTCATGCAGTGCTGATTCATCATTCCACTTAGGAGGTTTCTCACTATCACCTAGGGGACTTACCCACTTATTCATTACACAGAAATTAAAAAATCAAACCCACACATCCTGGTTATATCCTAACAATACAAAACATAACACAAAACCAGAGAAGCAACTAACAAACTGTTAAGAATCCCAGGAGAAAACAGTATTTAGGTCATTTGAGCTTCAACCTCGATGGTAGGATCAAAATTACATTGAAGATGACTTTTTATATGGACCAACTTTGCAATCCAATCTGTTCATGAAGAAATCTTGTGTTCTCTTGATGTCTTCTAATTAAGAGGAAAACATATTATTAATTTCTACTCGCTTGTCTTTCAATACTATATCCAGCAGAGTCTTTGTTTTCTAGTGCAATGCAATTGAGTTTACATGTCATTTTCTCCAACCACTAGTGTGAAAAAGGAGAGTTGGGAAATAGGAGATCTCTTCCAAGGTCTCATACTCAAAAAATGATTTCCCTCTCAACACCCATCATGGTTTTGAGATTCCTGATTTCTAGTTGAGTTTCTAGGCCACAACATTGAAGTAAGCCTCAATTGATTCCTGCAAAAATAAATGAGCCTTATGATAGCCCTGGAACCTTGCAACTGATTCTTGCACAAATAAATGAGCCCTATGATGACCTTGGAACCTTACAACCCCCACCCCTACTATTGTGCATATGTTGCCTAGGAAGCACGATGTGCAAGAGGCACCTTCTTACAATGAGCACTAAAACAAGGCCACAGACAGACCTAAAAAATAGATCTACTAAAATTATATCCATTTTTTTAACACATATATTCATGTTATCAAACATATATGAGAGGTTGATGAGAACTTCGGGAGTTCTATGTGTTTTTTTAGAAGAGAGATGAACATTTTACATATCTTCAAAAGAAAAAATCTATAACAGATGATAGGAAAAGTCCTAGACTAGAATGTATTTGAATTTAACTTTAAATTTAAAATAAAATTAAAAAATAAATTATTAAATAAATAAATACACAAGATTCTAGTAATTTTCATCAACATTATATTCTTAACTATGAAAACATATAAAAAAAATATCAAGACATAACTCTACAAAATCACAATCCACAATACCACCAAACCCACTATCCAGACATAACGAGGACCAAGTCCAGACTCGAAACCCACATCCTAGGAAACAAAGAATAATTAATTGGTTGTCCAAGCTGAGAAACACTATAGCATGCTACATGTTACTGAAGATGTCAAGGCCTAAGAAGCGAGGGATATGATTTACAAATAATTTGAATAAGAAAGTTTCCAATTCAATAAAAATTCTAACATGTATTTTGTTGGAGGCCTCATTAACGTAAAATAAGCAGATAGAAATGATACACTATAGGAATATGATAGACCACCTCCACATAGGCCCTACTTCTGCTTCTGCACAATCAACAATCAAATAAAACAAACTGAATTTTTATGCATGGAAGGTTCAGCTTGGTTAATATTGAAAGTGGAAGAAAGTACTTTCTGTTGGATGATATATGTTAGTAGGTTAGTCGGGGTTACCTATCTTATTAGGGGAAATGCCCGAAGTGGTCATGCTATACCTATGGAACTAATTCTCCCAATGCATGTTACATTAGGGTTGTATCAGAGTATCAGACATACTATATTCCCGCTCCTCTGAATTTTTGTACTTATTCATTTTTCTTTGTCGTCTCTTTCTTTGGACCATTGTCATTAAAATGGATTTGAAATTTCCATAGCTTTCAACATCATTATGGAAAATCTGAACTCTTTATCTACAAAAACCAAAGAAACCTAATGACCATTTTCCTTACAATGGATTCGAAAATTCCACAGCTTTCAACATCACTATGGAAATTCCCAACTCTTTATCTAAAAAAATAAAAACCAGGACCATTTTCCTTAAAATGGATTCAAACGTACACAGCTTTCAACATCACTATGGAAATTCCAAACTCACCATTGTCCTTAAAATGGATTCGAAAAATGCAAAAATTTCAACACCACTATTGGAAATCCGAACTCTTATCTACAAAAACCAAACTACATATCCCAGATTACATAGTTGTTATTATTGAAATGAAAAGATAGTCTAGTATTGTTTCCATGGCCCAGTATTGTAATACAATATAATATTTGGGAAGAGCTGAGCTTTATTTAACTATTTGATATGTACAAGTATTAAGGGTTTATTTTTGCAAATAGGGCTTCGTTGCCTCTGTATGTTTGCAGGTACGATGTCTGAAGTTGGCAGCCCTACAAGCCAGGACAGCCACAACTCTGAGGATGGAGACAAGGAAAACTGTGCTATGAGAGAGAAAGATAGGTTCATGCCCATTGCTAATTTCATTAGGATAATGAGAAAATTTCTGCCCACCCATGCAAATATTTCTGATGATGCAAAGGATACCATTCAAGAATGTGTGTCTGAGTACATAAGCTTCATCACCAGTGAAGCGAATGATTATTTCCAGAAAGAGTAGAGAAAAACTATCACTGCTGAAGATGTTCTTTGGGCTATGAGCAAGCTTGTTTTTGATGATTATGTGGAGCCCTTGACTATTTACCTCAAAAAATACAGAGATGCTGAAGGTGATCACAGAGGTTGAATCAGGGGTGAACCCCTTCCAAAGAAAGAAATGAGTGATCTAGCTAATTTGTCTGTTGGTTTTCAAATAGGTCGTCCTCCTCTCTATGGCACCTCAGGAATGGGATATTACAAGGATTCAATCACAGGCTATAATATCAATTATGATCCCTATGCTCAGTGTAAGTGAACTAAGTTGAATTGGTTTTCGAGTGTTGATCCCGGTTCTATGAGCTTATGCAACAATTTCTGACTGCAAAAGATCTCAACAACATAAATTGCAACAATAATAGATTTTTGAATGCTAGAAAAAAACTAAGCACCCTTTATTTATGATGGTTGTGTACAGATTCTTTGGATTTATAAGAAATGGGATGAGAAACATAAAAAATTTAAATTCTTGGACCAACGTCCTTGAGCAAGAAACATATAAACTTTTTTTCTTGTGGGCACTAGAAAATGATTTTCCAGTGCCTACAGGAAAAAAAAATAGTATGCATAGCAAATATCCACTCACCAAATGTGTCTTCCTATTTGATACTACCTCTATACTATCTATAGTCTTCCTTTTGACCATTGAGAAACATATGTCCCTATAGTCTTCCTTGTTATAGGCATATAAATTTTTTTTCCTATAGGTGCTGGAAAATGATTTTCCAGTGCCTACAGGAAAAAAAATTTATATGCCTATAACAAGGAAGACTATTGGGACAGATGTTTCTCAATGGTCAAAAGGAATACTATAGATAGTACGAGTAGTATCAAATAGGAGAACTGGCCTAATTATTGAATATTCTTCTCACATACAATTTTTTTTACGTAGGCGTTGGAAAATCATTTTTTCCAACGCCTACAGGAAAAAAACATTATATGCCTATAACAAGGAAGACTATTGGGACAGATTTTTCTCAATGGTCAAAAGGAATACTATAGATAGTACAGAGGTAGTATCAAATAGGAAGACACATTTGGTAAGTGGATATTTGCTATGCATAAATTTTTTTTTTTTCCTGTAGGCGTTGGATACAGACTCATGAGTGAGACCTCCGTGATGCAAGCAGATCGAGAAACTTCTCGCAGATGCAGAGAAGGGAGTTCAGACTCGACCTAGAAACTCAAAGATTTACAGACTCATGAGTGAGACCTCCGTGATGAAAGCAGATCAAGAAACTTCTCGCAGATGCAGAGCAGGGAGTTCAGACTCAAACTAGAAACTCAAAGATACAACCCTCAGAAAGCTTTGAATGCCTCAATGAGCTAAGACTACCCCTATATATAATCTCTTAACCAGTCATCCGGTTGCTACTTTCACTGGTAAGCTGGGAATCTCTTTTCGGTAGGATTATCATGCAAGATATCTCATCTGAAGGACATACCGTAAAAATGTACAAAAAATAATGAACAGTCTAAAGATTCGGGCATGTGAGGACAATCGCATGTTATCTCATCCCTTGGAGGCTAGGCCATATGGGGACCGAATCTGACACAATCTAATAAATCAAAGATTACAATCTGGCCGGAATCTAGGACATCGGCTCCTTTACAAAATTAAATACACAACAGAGATTTTTAGCTGGACCAAATCCCACGGAAACCAAAATTAAGATATGCAAAGATATCAAACGAGTGATCTTTGCAATCAATCACGATTTTTTCTAGCAAATTGTTCTGCCTCCAATAATTCTTTTGGTTCAGGAGCAAATATCTCATGTGGCAAAGCTCTGTCCAACCAATGTGGGGCAGCTTCTCTGAAGCAGCAATAAAAGGGGAAAGAATACGCATTATGTGGTCTGTATTCTTCATCAACAGTAATCCATCCTTGAAAGCTGACAAAGAGAATAAATGACTCATCTCTTTCATTTGGTACCACAACAGTGTCCTGATGGACAAACTCAAAATCTATGAAATAATCATTTTGAGCAGCAACATGCAATTCCCAAATCAAAGTGTTGATAGTACTCTGGAAATCATGATCAAGCATCCAGCATACCCTAGGCATATACTTATACAAAAACAACTTGAACCAAGGACTCCACCAATTTACAGCATTATCAACATATATGGCGTAAAATAAAACTTTGACAGACCCATGTATTCTATCTCTTTGATGGATGGTGAAATAATCATGCCATTTCCAATCAGTATTCTGAATGAAACCAAAATATACAGGATCTATATCTCTAGACAAAGCATAATACACACGCCAAGACCTATTCCTATATGGTAACTCTCTAGCATAGGACCACATAGCTTCTTCTGAATCAAAATATCTCTGTAATACTACTTGCTGGATGCCCAAAGGTAAAGACTTGACTCTTTTTACAAAAAAATTCCAACAAAACTCATACTGACACAAACTACAAATGACAACGAGACTGACTCTATTGGACTGAACTGAACTTGATGAAGCACCATCTTGGCGAAGTGGCCTGAACATCTTGATTTCTTTTATTTCAGCTCCTTCTCTAGTCAACATATCTGTAAGATAGTTCTCAGCTCCAGACTTGTGTACAATGTCAAAATCAAATCCTTCAAGCCATAAAGCCCATCTTAGGATTCTAGTGTTACCTTGTTCTAAAAGCCTTTTATTTTCCAATATACCTTTCATATGCTTTAGATCTGTTCGAACAATAAATCTAACACTTTAAAGAAATAGATGGAATCTCTTAACTCCTCTTTTTACAGCAAGTATCTCTTTGTGAGAAGAAGGATACTTTGTTTCTGTGTCATCAAATGTCCCTGAAGCATATGCAAAAACTAACTCTTTCCTTCCATGTTTTTGTAGTAGTACTGCAGCCCATGTATGATGTGAAGCATCTGTTTCAAGAATGAAAGGAAGATTAGTATCAGGAAGTTTAAGCTTTGGCAATTTATTAACCTTGGCTTTAATATTTCTGACTGCTTTTGTCATTTCCTTAGTCCATCCAACTGCTTCTTTCTTCAATCTCTTTTGCAAAGTTTTAGTATCTTCTTATTGTTTTTCATAAAATTGTCTGATATAATTCAAACAACCAAGAAATCTTTGCAAACTTTTGACATCTGGAATAACATCTGGAAATTTCAATAGATGGGTCAAAATATGTGATTGGAGCTCAATATGACCTTGTTCTATATGCAGTCCTAGGAAATCAATTCTGATTTTCCCAATTTGAAACTTCTCATCAGAATCAGATAGTACAAGTCCATGTCTATACACCATGTCATAGAACTTTTCTAAATGCTGCTTATGGCTATTTACATCTCTACTGAAAACAAGAAAATCATCTATATATACTATGATAAACTCTACCCCTCCAAAAATGTCTTCCATCCATTTTTGGAATTCAGATGGAGCATTTTTCAATCCAAAAGGCATAACAGTCCACTGATATTGGCCATGGGGGACTGTAAAAAAAATTTTGTACCTGTCTGCTGGAATGATGCCAATTTTCCAGAAACCACTTTTCAAATCAAATTTGCTAAAAACATTAGCATTAGCAATCTTTGCGAGAAGAAGCTCTTTATTAGGGAGAGGATACCTGATGGGAAGCAATGCATCATTTAAAAGCTTGTAATTGATGACAAGTCTTTTCTTTCCTCTCTTCTGCTCACTATGCTTATTCACATAGAAATTTGGGCATGCCCAAGGGCTTTTACAGGGCTCAATAAGCTGCTGCTGGAGGAGCTGGGAGATTTTTTCCTTACACAAAGCTTGCTCTTGTGGACTCATGTGATTGGCACTAGCCTTTCGTGGTCTAGGAACATAGCCTTCTTTGTAAGGAAGTGCTACAAAATATTTTTCCCTTGTCCAGAAAGCATCTGGTCTATTTGTTGTGCAATCTTTGTAGGCTTGTCTGAAATAGGTTACCAAAGTCTCTACCCCATGAAGCTGTACATTTCTCACAATTTTGTGAATTTTAGACAAATCTTAGGCTTCTACAGACTTGATCTTCTTCAAGCTAGACAGCAGTGATTTTGTAGTCATTTAGGCGAATGCTTGTGAGCAACGAGTGGTGGTAAAAATGCGGAGTCTTGATCAAAAGTACTTGAGGAAGAAACTGACACTCAAATCTTGTCTAACAAAAAATCTGATTTCGATTATCAAACTATACAAGATCACAATTACTTTAACATCATTAAAAAATATAGGAAAATCGGGAGCTATGTGATAAGGGGCTATGTGATTAATCTCCATCAAATCTTTAGTGATAGCCCTGAATTGTAATTTAGTTGGCTGCCAATAATATGTAGGAATGGCACCAAATTTGCAGCAACTACTCATGGCTCCAGAGTCAATTTGGGCATCTAGAGTGTATTCCTTCACTTTGGGCAATTTTATCTTTATTGGAATAACCACTCTATCTCCTATTCCCATAATATTGACTACATCAACACTTGTAGGTTTTAAGGGAATTTCTTCTGGAACATCTTTCATCAACAAATTTTCCAATTTTGAATTACAATCATCATAATCAGAAATTAATAACTGTAGTTTGGATGATAACTGGATCATTTCTGATGTAGTATGATGAATAGATGACTCTAGATCCTCAATCTTTTTCTTAAGAGTTGTGATTGTGTCCATACCTGGATTTTGTGAGTATTATGTAATATTCAAAGGTTTGAACATTGAATCAAACTCTTTTTCAATGAATTCTTCATTTGAGAGGCTTCTTTTAAATCTTCTGGAAGAAGGTAGCTGATTCTCCAAGGCCTCCAACTTTTCTGTTAACCTTCTTCTGGCTGTGAACTGTACTGGGTCAAGCTATGCCAATTCAACTTTGACTTCTGCTATCTTTATCTGCAAATTATCTGAAGAGTTAAAATGAAACATTTTAATATCAGGAATAAATGTTTCATTAGAGTCAGAAGAATCAGACTCTAATGTGAGCTTCCTAATATCTTCCAAGTTATCTTCTTCAGATTCTGAGGAAGAACTGGATACTTCAAAGTATTCTCCATTCGAATGAGATATAAGATCCCAATCTTTAGGATCATGAACTGATGAGAATATATCCATGATCTTCATTTGTCTTTTGTCTTTATTTTCTCTGCAAGCATTAGCATAATGACCTTCT
This sequence comes from Pinus albicaulis, assembly GCA_034641835.2. Classification (NCBI taxonomy): domain Eukaryota; kingdom Viridiplantae; phylum Streptophyta; class Pinopsida; order Pinales; family Pinaceae; genus Pinus; species Pinus albicaulis. The sequence continues at coordinate 1,074,755,353 of CM076577.1, forward strand.
TTTCCACAAATAAAACAAACAACTTTCTTTGAAGGTTTTGTCCTTTTCCTAGATACTGTCCTTCTGCCCCGAAAAGTTTTCTTAGAAGGATAATACTTCTTTTTAGGAAAACATCTTCTTCATAAGGGTACTCTGGTGCTTCTTTTTGATAAATTTATTCTTGGAATTTGGAATGGCATCCAAAGTCAAAAGTTTCCTTGAAATTGTCATGAGCTTAGTGTTTGAAATACATTTGCTTTGGAAATTCCTTTTAAGCACCAGCGGCTTACATTCTTTGCACTTAAATTTGAGACTATCAATTGTTGAACAACATCCAATGATGAATTTTCAATATTGATTTTATGTTCATCGATATACTTGATTTATCAAATCCCCGGAATCTTTCGACATCGAAGCTATTGTTGGGAATAAATCGAGAAGGGGGGGTGAATCAGTATTTAGTGCAGAAAATAAAACTTTGATATTTCTTTCTTAAAAACCATACTCAACTTTCCTGAAGAAAACCCGCGTATATACGCGGATATCCTTTATAGAACTCACGTATATCCAGTGATCTAATTATGCATTTAGTTCTTGACTTAGATCATTGCATTACTCATTCATCAGATATTTAGAAAATAGTAAACAAGTGCAGGAAGAACAAAATAATCATCACACATAAACAACCACACATGAACACCAGGATTTTTAGGTGGAAACCCAATTCGGGAGAAAACCACCGCTGCCGTCGTCTCAGTCCTCAATTTTTTTATTATTAAGAAACTTCTTACAACATGTACTGGTGCAGACTCATACCAGTACGCACGCACCCACCTGCAGAAGGCTACAACCTTCTCTCGTTTACCAGCCTCTCCTGGAAGGGAGCAAAAACCCCCATGCTCTCGTTTACCAGCCTCACCTGGAAGGGAGCTACTACCCCCTGATATTAGCACCAGCCTCTACTGGCAGAAAGCTTCTACGTTCAGACTGAAGGTTTCAACCCTCAGATCCGCTGCAGACCACGTTCATCAATTTTCAAACTGGATCAAATAGCTCCAACACAACCCTTTACTTGTCAATAAACAACCTTTGCCCAATGCATCAAACAGAACATTGAAACCACTGTAACCAGAATATCAGAGATAACCCAGACTTCAGAATAAATATGCAAAAACACATTCAACCTTGAGCAACCATAAGATCAGATATCATACGCGCTTTTATTTAATCAGACCCGCGTATATACGCGCTTTTTATGAAGTGAACCCGCGTATACATCTGTGCATTTACCAGAATAACCCTAACTGTCCATACACGACTTTGTTGAAACAGATCTGCGTATACATGCGCTTTTCACGAACTGAACCTGCGTATAGATCTGTAAAAGATAAACTTTGCACACCAGATTAGATCTATGAACTTACCCAGATTTCTTCAAGTTCTTCAGCAGATTTGCGCCAGGTCTTCATCACTTCTTTTCAGATCATCCAAGAGATTCACCATTTCTAGATCTAGAGATCTTTAACCTTCACCATGTTCATAGATGCATCATAGATTCAAATCTATCAATCAAGAGCAGAGTTCAACCATGCAGATATACTTCAGAGTGAAGTATTCATTAAAGCCCAGACAATTTCACACACGTGCACAATTATTTTCTTCTCCTTATATAGATTAGCCTTCATCAATACCATGAGTCAAAACCACATCACTTCCGATGGTATTCGTGGACAGGATCAAATAGACACTCCAGCGCTCAATACAATGGGTCAATACCATGGTAGTAACCCCTGGTTTTACATATTTAGAGCGCAATTGAGCATACGCGACTTGGTACGTTATTTCCCGCGTGCATACGTGACTTCCCCTAGACAAACTAGCATATTCCTTGTGACATACACTTTTCATCACTGTTCTGGCCCATTCTGGAAATTCTTTCTTCTGCACCTTCTATACTGATTGTAGATACATCAGATGTATATCATTCAAAAGCTCATCAAGAACAACTTCATTAAGTAGGTTGCCATCATCTTCATCAAGTGGGTTGCCATCAAGGACAACACTCAGCATCATATTGCCAACAATCTCCCCCTTTGGACTTGATGGCAACCACGATGGAGTTTGAGCACCAGAACAGACAACCACGATGGATTTTGAGCACCAGAACAGATAGATACATTGATTATAATCATTATAAAACAACCAAGTTACTCTCCCCTTATTCAAACACCATGCCACTCTCCCCCTTTGACATCAAGGGCAAAGGGCGGGTCAAACCAACACAATGTTTTTCTTCTCAAGTTCAAGCTGAATCTTCAAACCTATTATTCAATGAAGTACATGACACTATGACCTTTCCTATCACCAAGAACTCATACTTACATCAAGGATCCAACCAAGTGGATTTACATATGTGACCCAAGTACCCAACCATGTGGGTTTACACATTTTGACTCAATTACCCAACCAAGTGGGTTTACAAATCTGAACAAGCCCTTTACATGGCTGAATATTACAAATTACATCATAGGTCATAGTGTTTTCATCAAATTACACATATGATTTTTATAACCAATACCAAAAGGACCTCAAGAGAGAGATCATATTTCAGAATCATCATACTACCAAAAATGCATTACACCCAGCAAGGCTAATGCTCCCCCTCAAACTGTACAACCAACGCATCCTTTCCAAGTGACCAAAACTCCCCCTTAGCTTGTGCATCCCCAAAAATTTGTCATCAACCAGCCATATGTGTTTTTTTTTGTATGAAATCGCGTATATACGCGACTGCCGTTTAGGAAACCCACGTATCCAATTTAGGTAGATTTGTTCTTCTAACTGGCAGAGACTACTCCCAGCTTCTGTCTTAGATATTCGAATTCTTCCCTGGGAAGAGGTTTGGTAAAGATATCAGCAACTTGTTCTTTGGAGGGAACATACTCCAACTTCACCTTTTGTTCAAGCACTTGTTCACGTAAGAAGTGATACTTGATGGGAATGTGCTTGGTCTTCGAATGCATAACCAGATTCTTTGAGATACTGATGGCACTTGTGTTATCACACATAATGGAGATAGGAGATGTACATTTGATTTGAAAATATTTTAAGGTTTGCATCATCCAAAGGAGTTGACTGCAACAAGATGCGGCAGCCACATATTCTACTTCTGTTGTAGATAAGGCAATATAATTTTGCTTCTTGCTGAACCAAGATACTAACCGGGGTCCCATATAGAATGCACCACCACTAGTGCTTTTCCGATCATCAACATTTCCAGCCCAATCTGCATCAGTGTAAGCATGAAGAGTAAGATCAACATTCTTTGGATACCATAGTCCAAAGTCTTGAGTTCCTTGTAGATATTTGAATATTCTTTTGATAGCTTGAAGGTGAGACTCTTTTGGATTAGCTTGGAATCGTCCAACAATCCCAACTGCATGCATAATGTCTGGTCTAGTCCCAGTGAGATAAAGTAGACTTCCTATCATAGATCTGTATTCTGGTTGATTCACCATGGAATAATCATCATGAGAATTGAGATTACATCCGGTTATCATTGGTGTACTTACAGGTTTGCACTCTTCCATGCCATACTTCTTCAGAATTTGCTTAAGGTATTTTTCTTGTGATAAGAATATACCATCTATAGTTTGATGCACTTGCAAGCCAAGAAAGAATGTTAGTTCCCCAAGTAAAGACATTTCAAATTCTTGCTGCATGACAGAAGAAAATTTCTGACTCATAGATTCTTCATTACTTCCAAAAATGATATCATCAACATATACAACCACAATCAATAGTTTATCATTTTCAGCTTTTGTGTATAAGTTGCTATCAGCAGACCCCTTTGAAAATCCTTGTTGATGAAGATATTTGTCAAGACGATAATACCATGCCCTTGGAGCTTGTTTGAGACCATATAGAGCCTTTTTAAGTTTACAAACAAGATTTTCATCATTTCCCAAAATGAATCCTTTCGGTTGTTCTATATACACTTCTTCTTCTAGATCACCATTGAGAAAAGCAGATTTAACATCCATTTGATAAACTTTGAATTGTTGAAAACTTGAAAAAAGAAAGAAACATTCTTATGGCTTCAAGTCTAGCTACAGGAGCAAAAGCTTCTTCAAAGTCTATACCTTCTTGTTGAGTATACCCCTTGCAAACCAGTCTAGCTTTGTTTCTTATAACATCCCCATTATCATTTAACTTGTTCTTGAATATCCATTTAGTTCCAATGACATTTTTATCATGTGGTCTTGGTACCAAATCCCATGTTTGATTCTTTTCAATTTGATCAAGCTCTTCATTCATGGCTTGAATCCAACATTCATCTTTGCTAGCTTGATTGACATTGTGTGGTTCAATTGTGGATAAAAATGCCAGATAGCTAGAAGATCCCACAAGAGTCCTCCTTGTTTGTACACTTGATTCCTTGTCTCCCAAAATTTGAGATTCAGGATGATTATTTTTAACATATCTGGATGGAGCCTTTTCAGATAAATCATCTTCGGGTTCTTCATTGGATCCACTGTCTATATCATTTCTATTTGATGTAGAAGGACAAAATTCACCATCATCTTCTTCTGTTGTTTGTTTTTCTTCTTTAGGAGCTGCAGGAGACTCATCAATAACAACATCAATACATTCAAAAATCTTTCGAAGCCTTTTATTGTAACATTTGTATGCTTTGCTTGAAGATGAGTAACCAAGAAATATCCCTTCATCTGATCTAGGTTCAAACTTGCCAAGCTTTCATCATTATTTTTGATAAAGCATTTACTTCCAAAAACTCTAAAATGCTTCACAGATGGAGAATTACCATACCAGAGTTCATATGGAGTTTTGTCACTATTTACCCGAACATGAGCCTTGTTGAGAATGTTAGCTGCTGTATGTGCTGCTTCACCCCAGAACATGTCAGGAGTTCTAGAATCATCAAGCATAGCTCTAGCCATTTTTTGAATTGTTCTATTCATTCTTTCTGCTACGCCATTTTGTTGTGGAGTGCCTGCTACAGAGAACTGTCTTTTTATGCCATGTTGTTCACAAAATTCAAAGAATTCATTTGATGTATATTCTCCTCCTCGATCAGATCTAAGAAACTTGATTTTTAGATCTAATTCATTTTCCACCAATGCTTTGAAGATCTGAAATTTTTCAAATGCTTCATCTTTGTGTTTAATCAACCCGATCCAACACATTCTAGAGAAATCATCAATAAATAAGATATAGTATTCTTCCCCACGTGGTTACTTTTTCCTCATAGGTCCACATATGTCAGTATGAATGAGTTCAAGAGGCTTACTTGATGATCCTTCTTTGGCATTAAATTGTACTCTGGTTTGCTTACCGAATTGGCAAGATTTGCATATGATACTCTCTGGTAGAGTAATATTGGGAAGACCATGAACAGCTTTAAGTCTGCTTGATTTGTTGATTTGAGAGAAGCTCAGATGCCCCAGCCTTCTATGCCATAGCCAATTTTCTGAAGATTTGCTCAAGTAACATTGATCTTTGCAGTTCTTCAATACATACAAGTTGCTTGGAGTTCTTTTCCCTTTTATAATAGTTTTACCTGTATCAAGATCACGAACCACACATTCTTTTGAACTAAAGACAACTTCAGTTCCTTGATCACACATTTGACTTACACTTAACAAGTTATGCCTTAATCCATCCACATACATGACATAATTAGCCTTCACCTTTTCTTTTAGAAACATGGACCCTTTTCCTTTAATTACAGCAGGAGTATCATTTCCAAATGTAACTTTCTTTTCTTTTTCTACAGCATTATATGCAAGAAGTTTGCTTTTGTCACCTATCATGTGTCTTGAGCATCCACTATCAATGTGCCATTGATTTTCTTCACCTTCTGCAAATAACGATATCCCACAATTTTCAACCTGTAATTCCTTCTTTTTCCATACTTTGGAACTTGAAGGAAAATGTTGTTTTGGCTGGACTTTGCTCCTGCATTCAGATTCTTCATGGCCAAAGTTATTGCAATAAGTACATTCAACTTCATTTTGAAGAGGAGAAAATTTTTTATAGGTGTTCTTCTTTGGTTCAGTATCCATCCTTTTCTTTCTTGTTTCTCTTGTCATGATGGTTTTATATGCAACACATTGAACAGCTTTATGACCAAAATTTTGACATGAGAAACATTGTCCATTGAAGTAGAAATTTCTGCGATCATGAAATATTCTATTTGAATTTACCTATTGGTTGTTGATTCTTTGAGAGATATCCCTGTTAGTGTTCCTTGAATTGTGATGATCATGCTTTACCTGTAAAGATTCTTTATTCCCTTGCTGAGTGGCTGAATGTAGTAAACTAGTTGTAGCTGCTTTTAGATAATTTGGTGCTGAATCCTGAGAAGATTCTCTGGTATATCCAAGACCTGTCTTTATAAGAGGAGAATGTTGAACCTTGATAATCTCATCTAAGGTTTCAGATCCTTTAGCAAGTCTAAGATTCAGAGTATTTACTTTCTCAAGTTCTTTTCTTAGACTTACTACTTCACATTCTAATTTCTCATTGTGTTTCTTTGCTTCTTCATTCTTCCTTTTTAGAGTTTCTATGATTATTTTACTTTCTTCCAAGCATATTTTGAGTTGATTGTTTTGATCAAGAAAATAATTTTCATCTAGAGCATCCATAAAAGCATCCTTGTCGTCTCTAGAATTATTTTCAAATGCCATGAGAAGTCTAAGATCTTGTTCACATTCTTCCTCACTATCAGATAACCCATCACTGTCTTCATTTGTATAGTAAATTTTCTTAGTGCTAGATCGGTTCTTATTCCTTCTTGCTACTTCTTTCCCTTTAGCAGATGTTTCTTTATAAGACACTTTGCAGCATAATGACCAACTCTTCCACAATCAAAACATTTGAAAGGAAGCTTACCTTTGAATCTTCCGGTTCCTAGTTGGAGTCTTCTCACAAAGTTTGCCTCATATTCTTCTGAGATATACCCTGATCCTTCTAGTTTTTGAACTTCTTTCCCTTTTGTAGAAGCTTTAAAAACAACTTATTTTACTTCAGATAATCCTCCTCTCCTCATTTCATATGCAGTCAATATGCCATGAAGTTGTACCACAACAAGAGTTTGAAGATCCTGTTTTTCTTCAAGAGCAGAGACTTTTGATTCAAATTTTGTTGTTAGCGATCTTAAGATTTTCTCAACCAAAGTAGATTCCATGATTGTTTCTCCCAGATTTCTCATACGATTTACAACATCATCAAGACGTAAAAATAAACTGGCAATATTCTCATCACTATGCATCTTTAAATTTTCATATTCAATTCTGAGAGTTTGAAGTTTTGCACTTTTTACCTTTGCATCACCTTCATAACTTAGAATGATTTTGTCCCATATCTCTTTTGCTGTATTCAGCTGCATAACTTTGAAAAATTATGATTCAGTTAGACTTCCCGTTAGAGCATTGACTGCCTTTTCATTTATTTCATAATTCTTCTTTTCAGTCGGATCTGTTGGTATTACAGCTAGATATTGATATCCTTGTTCAACAATGGCCCATAGATCTTCTCCCATAGACTGAAGATAGGATCTCATCCTTATTTTCGAGAAGATTAAATTTCTTCCATTAAAGAGTGGAGGCTTGATAGATGTTTTTCCATCTTGATTGCTCATCTTGCTTGAACTTCCTTCTAGCGGTTAAGCTTTTTCAGAAGGACCTGCTCTGATTCCAATTGTTGGGAAAAATACTGAGAGAGGGGGGTGAATCAGTATTTAGTGTAGACAATAAAACTTTGATATTTCTTTCTTAAAAACCATACGCAACTTTCCTGAAGCAAACCCATGTATATACATGGATATCCTTTACAGAACTTGTGTATATCCAGTGATCTAATTATGCAATTAGTTCTTGAATTAGATCATTGCATTACTCATTCATCAGATATTTAGAAAAAATTAAACAAGTGCAGGAAGAACAGAATAATCATCACACATAAGCAACCACACATGAACACCAGGATTTTTAGGTGGAAACCCAATTCGGGAGAAAACCACTGCTGTCGTCGTCTCAGTCTTCAATTTTTATTATTAAGAAAAAATATTACAACATGTACTGGTGCAGACTCATACCAGTATGTAGGCACCCACTTGCAAAAGGATACAACCTTCTCTCATTTACTAGCCTCTCCTGGAAGGGAGCAACAACCCCCTGCTCTCATTTACCAGCCTCACCTGGAAGGGAGCTACTACCCCCTAATATTGGCACCAGCCTCTACTGGTAGAAAGCTTCTACATTCAGACTGAAGGTTTCAACCCTCAGATTCACTGCAGACCACGTCCATCAATTTTCAAATTGGATCAAACAGCTCCAACACAACCCTTTACTTGTCAATAAACAACCTTTGCTTAATGCATCAATCAGAACAGTGAAACCACTGTAACTAGAATATCAGAGATAACCCAGACTTCAGAATAAATATGCAGAAACACATTCAACCTTGAGAAACCATAACATCAGATATCATACGCACTTTTATTTAATCAGACCCACGTATATACACGCTTTTTATGAAGTGAACCTGTGTATACATCTGTGCATTTACCAGAATAACCCTAACTATCCATACACGACTTTGTTGAAACAGATCCGCGTATACACGCGCTTTTCATGAACTGAACCTGCGTATAGATCTGTAAAAGATAAACTTTGCACAGCAGATCAGATCTATGAACTTACCCTGATTTCTTCAAGTTCTTCAGCAGATTTGCGCCAGGTCTTCATCACTTCTTTTCATATCATCCAAGAGATTCACCATTTCTAGATCTACAGATCTTTAACCTTCACCATGTTCATAGATGCATCATAGATTCAGATCTATCAATCAAGAGTAGAGTTCAACCATGAAGATATACTTTAGAGTGAAGTATTCATTAGAGCCCAGACACTTGCACACCCATGCACAATGATTTTCTTCTCCTTATATAGATTTGGCCTTCATCAATACCATGAGTCAAAACCACATCACTTCCGATGGTATTCCTAGATGGGATCAAATAGACACTCCAGCGCTCAATACAATGGGTCAATACCATGGTAGTAACCCCTAGTTTTACATATTTAGAGCGCAATTGAGCATACGCGACTTGGTACGTTATTTCCCACGTGCATACGCGACTTCCCCTAGACAAACTCGCGTATTCCTTGTGACATACACTTTTCATCACTGTTCTGGCCCATTCTGGAAATTCTTTCTTCTGCACCTTCTATACTGATTGTAGTTACATCAAATGTATATCATTAACAAGCTCATCAAGAACAACTTCATTAAGTAGGTTGCCATCATCTTCATCAAGTGGGTTGCCATCAAGGACAACACTCAGCATCATATTGCCAACAGCTATGTAGTACCTCAGATATGCAACATTATGGGGATCATTTGCCTGGTATAATAATTTCTACATAGTACAGAAATATTCTTGTAAATAATCTATATTACACAATCTCTGGGATAAAAACAATTGGGAATGGTGATCAGAATTTTCTGGTACAATCCCTACAAACTCATGCTTTAGTGCATCAAACAAAGCTTTTAAGGGATCATCTTCATTTTCAACTATGTGATTCATTTCTTGATCTGATAACTAATCCCACCATTGCTTAAGAATACCAGTAAAAGACCAAATGATTTGAGTAACAATATCTGACCAATCTACCTTGGTTTCTTCTTTTCTCTGGAGTGCCCAAGCATGAACATTATGGAAAATAGTAATTACTTCATCATAGCTTAAGCAATCAATATTAACAAGCAGAGTATTACCAAACCCTTTCGAAGAAGGATTTTCCATCTTGACTGAGATATTTTGTAGGTCTTATGTATACCTACCAAATGGACTTGTTGCAGAGGCTTCATGGGAAGTGGTATCTTCTTGGCTTTTTATTCCTTTGCGGACATAAGAATATGTGTCACCTCTTTCTCTTTTGGAACTTGCTTCACCTTGAGTGGGTTCACCAGGGGTTCTTTGAGTAGCAGTGACACCAGACATGGCCAATATTTGGGGAACCTGTGTAGCAGATGGTTGGCCATTTTCTAACAAACTTTTAAGACTAGTATAACCCTTAGGTAGTCTTAAACTTTCAAGAGAAGGAAAACTATTAAGTCTGTTTTCTCTCATTAAGTCTATTTTCTCTCATTAAGTATTTTTTCTCTTTGGCTAAATTAATACCTATCTTTATTTTTTCATACTTGACTGCATCTAAATTCTCTACCCCTTTGAAAACAATACTTCTTAATCCAGCTTGTGATGGACTAGGATCAGAAGTAAATCTTAACTTTGAACTGGATGCATCCACTTCTCTGTAATGTGGAGGAGAAGGAGGAGTAGGAAGAGCATCTCTCAGATGATCAAGAGATCTAGAGATAATACCCATGTTTGACTGGATATCATTCAACTTCTGTGTATGTTCATTCTCGATTCCCAAAACTTCATTATAACCAGTGTGCATTTTCTTAATGTGTTCCTTTATTTCTAACACATCTCTGGCTATATCATCTATATTTTGCAACATACAAACAATCTGATAGTTTGTATAACTATGCATCTTTTCTGAGTCACTCTGTTCTGGATCTGAAAGATTCTTCATTTGCAACCATTGTAGATATGCTTTCATTGTTCCATTTCTAAATGTTCCCCTAGCATTTCCAGGTTCGAGATGCCTTTTATTTATCTTTGCAGACAATTCTTGTTGGGCTCTAGGCAGGGAGAAACTTTTTGTATCAGGAATAAAGATCTGGGAGTCTTTTTGAGAAGACTGTTGTTTTTCAGTCTCGAAACTGGATGATGAGGATGGAACACAAAATTGACAGTCATCAGATTTATGTGACTGAGATCTTCTATGGCTTATTGTGGAAACAGATTTTCTAGGAATAATAGACTGAGAAGGTGGAGAATATGGAGAAGACATATTGGATCTACTACCCAAAAATGGAGATCTGTCAAAAGTAGAGAAAGATCTAGTAAGTGAGGGTGTGGTTAAGCGAAGGCCACTAGAACCATCGGGATGTCGTATAAGGGACAACTGCTGTGGCTCTTTGGAAGATTTGAGCTGTGGATATTTCTGAGAGAGTGGTGTGTATGTGCTATTCCACTCTTCAGGAAGAGAACATTCTGCAAATCCTATTTGAAGAGGAGCAGTGTTACCAGGGCCAACAACCATGCCTTCTTTGAAAGCTCTATCACACAATTTTGGATTCAACGGTGGCATTGAAGTGGAAACAAAATGGAGACATACAGAAGAATGAAGTTGAGCTATTAGTGCCTGAGGGGCTACATCAAAACCATGGAACTGGATATATGCATTTAAGAACTCATTGATGTAGGGATCTGTTAAGGCTACTTGATAGCGAGGAATGACTAAAGACCAACAGGGCCATTATTTAATGGACTCTGGAATCCACCCAACAAAGCATCATGAAAATTATTCATTCTGGTGTCCAAGACACAAGTCAAACAAGATGTATTTAAACCTGGCCTGACAAGGGGATTAATGCCAAACTGAATCATCCCTATATGAATATAATTATAGCCATGCTCTAAACCCCATTCAATATCTTCTTTATTTATCAATGGAACTTGATATACATATTGACCAGTGGAAATAGGGATATTCACAGAAGTAAAGCGAAATAACTGAGCAGCACGAAACTAAAAAGCAGGGATCTTATATAGCTTATCAATTTGAATCTCTGGCAATGTCCAATTAGGCTGAGGCTCGAATTCTTGAACTAATACTTTTTCATTATACAGTTCATCATTACTAGATTTATTCAAGTATCTATTAAAAAAGTACCATCTTTTTTGTCGAGCCATTTTCTTGTCATCGGGTTTCTGAATAATGAATTCATTCATAGAACCAGCCACTAAGATTGAATACAAGTAGAACAAATTTACTAGAGAAACGTCTAAACACTGCTTTGATATAGAATACTGCTCAGAAAGCTCTTGCAGAGAAATTACAATCACTCAAAATTTACAGAATCATGAGTGAGACCTCCGTGATGCAAGCAGATCGAGAAACTTCTCGCAGATGTAGAGCAGGGAGTTCAGACTTGAACTAGAAACTCAAAGATTTACAGACTCATGAGTGAGACCTCCGTGATGCAAGCAGATCGAGAAACTTCTCGCAGATGCAGAGCAAGGAGTTCAGACTCGAACTAGAAACTCAAATATTCAACCCTCAGAAAGTTTTGAATGCCTCAATGAGCTAAGACTACCCCTATATATAATCTCTTAACCAGTCATCTGGTTGCTACTTTCACCGGTAACCTGGGAATCTCCTTTCGGTAGGATTATAATGCAAGATATCTCATCCGAAGGACATATAGTAAAAATGTACAAAAATTAATGAAAATTCTAAAGATTCGGGCATGTGAGGACAATCATATGTTATCTCGTCCCTTGGAGGCTAGGCCATATGGGGACCGAATCTGACATAATCTAATAAATCAAAGATCACAATCTGGCCGGAATTTAGGACATCGACTCCTTTACAAAAGTAAATACACAGTGGATATTTTTAGCTGGACCAAATCCCATGGAAACCAAAAGTAAGATATGCAAAGATATCAAATGAGTGATCTTTGCAATCAATCATGATTTTGTCTAGCAAATTGTTCTGCCTCCAATAATTCTTCTGGTTCAGGAGAAAATATCTCGTGTGGCAAAGCTCTGTCCAACCAATGTGGGGCAGCTTCTCTGAAGCAAAAATAAAAGGGGAAATAATACGTATTATGTGGTCTATATTCTTCATCAACAGTAATCCATCCTTAAAAGCTGACAAAGAGACTAAATGACTCATCTCTTTCATTTGGTACCACAACAGTGTCCAGATGGACAAACTCAAAATCAATGACATAATCATTTTGAGCAACAAAATGCAATTCCCAAATCAAAGTGCTGATAGTACTCTGGAAATCATGATCAAGCATCCAGCATACCCTAGGCATATACTTATACAAAAAAAAATTGAACCAAGGACTCCTCCAATTTACAACATTATCTACATCTATGGTGTAAAATAAAACTCTGACAGACCCATGTATTCTAGCTCTCTGATGGATGGTGAAATAATCATGCCATGTCCAATCAGTATTCTGAATGAAACCAAAATATACAGGATCTATATCTCTAGACAAAGCATAATACACACGCCAAGACCTATTCCTATATGGTAACTCTCTAGCATAGGACCACATAGCTTCTTCTGAATCAAAATATCTCTGTAATACTACTTGTTGGATGCCCAAAGGCAAAGACTTGAATCTTTTTACAAAACAATTCCAACAAAACTCATACTGACACAGACTACAAATGACAACAGGACTGACTCTATTGGACTGAACTAAACTTGATGAAGCACCATCTTGGCGAAGTGGCCTGAACATCTTGATTTCTTTTATTTCAGCTCCTTCTCTGGTCAACATATCTGCAAGATAGTTCTCAGCTCCAGACTTGTATACAATGTAAAAATCAAATCCTTCAAGCCATAAATCCCATCTTAGGATTCTGGTGTTACCCTGTTCTAAAAGCCTTTTATTTGCCATTATACCTTTCATGTGCTTTAGATCTATTCGAACAATAAATCTGACACTTTTAAGAAACAGATGGAATCTCTTAATTCCTCTTTTTACAGCAAGTATCTCTTTGTGAGAAGAAGGATACTTTGTTTCTGTGTCATCAAATGTCCCTGAAGCATATGCACAAACTAACTCTTTCCTTCCATGTTTTTGTAGCAGTACTGCAGCCCATGTATGATATGAAGCATCTGTTTCAAGAATGAAAGGAAGATTAGTATCAGGAAGTTTAAGCTTTGGCAATTCATTAACCTTGGCTTTAATATTTCTGACTGCTTCTGTCATTTCCTTAGTCCATCCAACTGCTTCTTTCTTCAATATCTTTTGCAAAATTTTAGTATCTTCTTATTGTTTTTCATAAAATTGTCTGATATAATTAAAACAACCAAGAAATCTTTGCAAACTTTTGACATCTGGAATAACATCTCGAAATTTCAATAGATGGGTCAGAATATGTGATTGGAGCTCAATATGACCTTGTTTTATATGCAGTCTTAGGAAATCAATTCTGATTTTCCCAATTTGAAACTTCTCATTAGAATCAGATAGTACAATTCCATGTCTATACTCCATGTCATAGAACTTTTCTAAATGCTGCTTATGGCTATTTACATCTCTACTGAAAACAAGCAAATCATCTATATATACTATGATAAACTCTACCCCTCCAAAAATGTCTTCCATCCATTTTTGGAATTCAAATGAAGCATTTTTCAATCCAAAAGGCATAACAGTCCACTGATATTTGCCATGGGGGACTGTAAAAAAAAATTTGTACCTGTCTGCTGGAATGATGCCAATTTGCCAGAAACCACTTTTCAAATCAAATTTTGCTAAAAACATTAGCATTAGCAATCTTGGCGAGAATAAGCTCTTTATTAGGGAGAGGATACCTGATGGGAAGCAATGCATCATTTAAAAGCTTGTAATTGATGACAAGTATTTTCTTTCCTCTCTTCTGCTCACTGTGCTTATTCACATAGAAATTTGGGCATGCCCAAGGGCTTTTACAGGGCTCAATAAGCTGTTGCTGGAGGAGCTGGGAGATTTTTTCCTTACACAAATCTTTCTCTTGTGGACTCATGTGATTGGCACTAGCCTTTCGTGGTCTAGGAACATAGCCTTCTTTGTAAGGAAGTGCTACAAAATATTTTTCCCTTGTCCAGAAAGCATCTGGTCTATTTGCTATGAAATCTTTGCGAAGCTTGTCTAAAATAGGTTGCAAATTCTTAGGGCCATGAAGCTCAGCATTGCTCACAATTTTGTGAATTTTAGACAAATCTTGGAGACTACACTGAACTTGATCTTCGTCAACTGGAGCAACATTGATTTTGTAGTCATTTGAGGCAGGTACTGTGACAGGGACTTGAGTGGTGGTAAAAATTACTGAGTCTTGATCAAAAGTAACAGGAAGAAACTTTTTCAAAAAATCTTGTCCTAACAAAAAATCTGTTCCAGTATCAAAACTGTACAAAGTCACAAACACTTTAACATCATTCAAAAAGATTGGAAAATCAGGAGCTATGTGATTAATCTCCATCAAATCTTTAGTGATAGCCCTGAACTGTAACTTAGTAGGCTGCCAATAATAAGCAGGAATGGCACCAAATTCCACTTACCAAATGTGTCTTCCTATTTGATACTACCTCTGTACTATCTATATTCTTCCTTTTGACCATTGAGAAACATCTGTCACAGGAAAAAAAATTTATATGCATACCAAAAGTTTTCCTTGGCTTCTCTCTATTACCTGATTGCGTAATACATGGATATATATCATTTCATCTTGCATTGCTATCATTTTATAAATAGGAAGACACATTTTGTAAGTGGATATTTTCTATGCATACAATTTTTTTTCCTGTAGGCATTGGAAAATGATTTTCCAGCGCCCACAGGAAAAAAAAATTATATGCATACCAAAATTTTTCCTTGGCTTCTCTCTGTTACTTGATTGCATAATACATGGGTATATATCATTTCATCTTGCCTTGCTATCATTTTATTTTATTATCTATTTAACTTCTTTCAAACTTCTGGTTTATTGGACCTTAAAATGATGGGACTATTTTTTTTTCAACAGTCATATTAAGTGACAATTTTCTAAAAAGGCTAGGTAACCTCTTTTATCCCTGTATTTGTTAATTGTCTTGAGATTCTCTACAGTAGCATCTACACATCTACATCATCATAGTAAATGTGATTCTGGCTACCCCAAATATTTTACATTTCCATTCTTCAGTTTTCAGAGTCTTATGGACCTTAGATTCAGTCAAGAGGATGTTGCAACAGAGTTTTAAAATTACTGATGTTTATGGTTCTGCTTGATAATTATTTTGTTTTATTTTCTTCTTAATGGAGACATTCAATAAAATATATATGGTTGTTGATGCCATAAAGCTTTCCTGGTTTGTTCCCACTCAGACAGTATAAGTACAACTATCTTACGAACTGTAATCTACTACTACAGTTGCCCCATCTACCAAAGACACTCTTTGAGCTTCCAAAATTAAGGAACTCCTATTATATATCTGTTGATAATGCCACTACACTATGGCTATGAATCTGTGGATACTCTTAATCAGGGAAAAAAACAGATAAAACTATATAGCCTCAAAAGCATGTGCTTGCAAGTGGGGCAAATACTAGCACAAAAGAGGCAGATAACCACCAAGACTAAAAAAGCCTCCTGAAGAAAATTTCCACCAATATAAAGTCAATTGGGAGTAACCCATTCTTATATAAAACCTCCATTATTATACCTGCATCTCAGTTCCCAACGGTAAGCAACCATAGGTGCTTCGAATTTTATTTCTTATCAGCGGTTAAGGCTATTAGATATCTATAATTGGGAAGAATTTGTGGCTGAAATTGTCCCTGTTTTGCTAATTTTTCCTGCCATCATCCAAATTCTAGCCAAAATTAACAGAAGTTTTCACAAAACCCTAGCGTTCTTAGGTTTAGATATTTGGGATCTCGATTTATCTCATTTAGATAATCACCATACTCCACTGCAAACTTGAGATATACATCTTATTCTAGAAGATAAGAAGTAGTTGAAATGGGACAGCAAAATTTGTCTTCATCCACAGTCGTGGTAAAAAGTGTTAGAAATGGGACGATTACTTGGCATAAAAGAATAGGCGCAGAAAACACAAAATATCCTACAGGAACACGAATTACCAGTCCCGATCCCAAAAGAGATCAACCAGGTGTATAAAAAAGGAAAGAAGAACAAAATCCAAACATGGAACAGGGAAAATGAGTTGTAGGAAGGAAACCTGTGAACACTGGAATGCTGGAAATTAAAATGAGTGCGTTGAGCTAATTCAAAGCGCAGCAGGAAGGAAACCTAAGAACGCTGGAACGCTGGACCTCAGAGCTAATGCTTGTCACAGAGCTTCTTGGCGAATGATGAGGTCTCATGAACCGGTAACTATTTGAATTTCAAATTCAAAAAAACACAACATTAATGTCGGGTAGGTGGTCGGGGGTGGTGGGGCTGGCGGGTGGGGGAGGAGCGGTGCTCGCGAGAGGAGTGGCGCTCGCGGGAGGAGTGATGAAGGAGGTGCGAGCTAGTGGGGTCTGCTAATGCCATTGTCCCGAGCATTTTTAGTCTCCGTCACCATTTGGAGCTTGGGGTCGCACGAGGTCCACATCGTGCCAGAGGGAGGGGAGGTCACCGGAGATAGGCGATCGGGAGCTGTCACATCAGCTTCTGATTCGTAGATTAAAAGACAACTCCAAAAGAAAATATAACGACCAACATGTCGTTGGTGGTAAAAAAATCAAAACAAGAAATTACTCTGCACCAACTATCTTGTAGGTGTAAGTCAGACCACACTTTCCACAATAATGACCGTAAAAATGGTTTTCCATAAATTTACCAGCTCTGCACTCCTAGTTCGGGCATTGCTTTGGCAACCTCTTCACTTTACCAGAGTTATCAGCCTTGTAGTATCGCAGAACAACCAACTTTACCTTCTTCCTCTTGTGCCTGACTTTCTTAGGCTTGGTGTAAGTCTTCTTATTTCTCTTCTTGGCACCACCTCTTAGATGAAGAACTAGGTGTAGAGTTCACCCTTTCTAAATATTGTAATCAGCGAGAGTTCTCCCATTGTCCAACTCTTTTCTAGCAAAAATCAAACTATGTTGGTCAAGAGGAATACCCTCCTTATCTTGAATCTTAGTCTTCACATTATCAATTTTATCTGAAGACTCTACCTCAAGGGTAATATTCCTACCAGTCAGTGTTTTAATGAATATCTACATCGTTGCATTTGTAGACAGAAAACAACAACAAGATACAATGCTTCCTTCTCTTATGCACACATGATACGAAATGAACTTTAAATAACAACTATGTCCAAAATATTCACTTGTTTTCAAAATTTCTTACCTCTTTCATTGGAATTTGAATCTCGCTAGAGCAATGATCAGCATTAAATGTAATTGTGTTCATGCTGTGACAAGTGGAGGTGTGCGACATACTAAAATCAATCCTTTATTTCAAATGTCATTTTGTATCCAAGAAGGAAATAATTCAAGAGCATAAATTTATCTTTTTCACCAAACATAGATGAGAACAATAGTGTTGGATGACAATACAATTAAAAAATTTGTTGAAGATAATGAGGCTTTCAAAAAAAAAATTGATGAGAAGTTTGTGGAGTTGGACACGAACCAGGATGGGGTCATGTCCCACTCTGAGCTCCGAAAGGCCTTGGAGAGCTTATGCCTGCTAGAGTCCAAAATGGGCATGGAAGTTAGGAACATCCCAAAATATTTCAACACCCTTTACGACTCTGTCTTTGATGGATTTGAAGCAGATCACAACAACAAAGTAGGCCTCAACAAGTTCAGGTCTGAGATGAAGAACATCATTCTCGCCATTGTAGATGGCCTCGTTGATGCCCCAATTCAGCTCCTCCTTAAGGAGGGCAACCTGCTCAAGGATGTTTTTGAGTTTGAATCTACCAAAACCAATTGGATGTGTCTGTACTTTGAGAGTCCAAGGAAAGATCATAGTCCCTTCTTCGTCACAAAGGAGGAATTTAATAGATCAATATCTTTCCAGAATGAATTTAATAGACAATTTATTTTGTCGTGAGAAGGAATTTAATCGGTGACCAGACTCCTTGAAAGATCGATTGCACAGATCATTCTCTTTGTCATGACAATGAATTTAATTAGTAACTGCAGACTCCTTAAAATATTCATTGAGTTTCACCTGGTAAATGTCTGAAGTCTCGTTTGAATCTCAAAGTGGTTGTCCCCTCAATATTTAGACTAGAGACAAAAGTAGTGTTTGTAGGGTTTAAGGCTCTTTCTTGATTTTAGGAAACCCTTCAACACGCTTGGCAACTTCTCTAACTAGATTCACCTTATCCTCTTAAACTTGTCGACATTTATTTTTACTTTATCAATCAACGATAATTGTTGATAAAATTATTGTATTCTAAAGGACTTAATTTGCAGTGTCGTGCATGATTTAGGTATAATTTGAGGTTGGAGATCGAGAGCTACAACTACTAAGGGAATGACCTAAAGGTTATGTCTGATTCCGCATAAAGACTACTTGGAAACTACTTGGAAAAGACTAGAGCTCCGAGGAAGGAACTATGCACAGTCAATGATAGCTATGTGCATGCAGTGAATAAGGAACTATGCTCATTCAACTATAGTTATGTGCATGTAGTGAATGAATGGCTTCGTCAAGTAGTTACAAGTGAGCTTGTAGATTATCCCCTCCTTATTGATTATAAAATGACATTAGGTTAAGCTAGGCACTAACATAACTGCAATCACATCTTTTGATATACCAAATATGGATAGAAAAATATATTAGTGAGTGCTTAGGTATCCAATGAAATCATTGTATGGGTCATTAGGAATTATTTATTTTTGTTATATAATTAATTATTTCTTATGCGTAGAAAAGGAGAATAGATATATATATATTAGATTTGATGTTTCTTCATTTCCATTTGGTTTCTAGGCCAAGATTTTGAAGGCACACTTTAACCACTTTTACCTCCAAAATTTCCTTATATGTCTTATGCATAGACCCACCACATCCAACACTCCTAGAGCCAACATAATGAAGCTGACCCCGTGGGAATGTTACAGTAATTTTCAACTGTCTTTGATTTTCTTTCTATCCCACCGCCACATATTAACTTGTATTATTTACTTATTTATTTATCTTAATGGGAAAGGGAAAATCGGGAGTTAATGAGTGGATATAACATCAAACACATGATCTAAACTATAACCGAGTCAAAAAATGAAACACACACTTAACCCTGTCAAAAAGTAAAAAAAACACTACATTCACCTACACTTCTAATGGCATGTCTTTGCACCTTTTTGGTGCAAATGCTAGTATAATTATAAGTATGAAGAATTCTTTCATCATGGATTTGACAAAGCACCAGACAAGTCAAAAGTATAATGGAAACTATAGGAAAAGTTCAAAATTTATCCATTAACCATGATTATATATATATATATATGAAAAAAAAACTGATTACAACATAGATAGACTTGTTTGGAGGCCAAACCAATAACAAAGAAACAAAACTTTCAGATTTCCCTCATTGAATTTCACCTATAAGTTTAGGAGTTTAAACCAAAGAAAAGGATTAATATAGATAAGAATACCTGCACAAAGAGACAAAAATATATTTCTGACCAATCGAAGAACAAAAAATAGGCTAAGTTTGTTATCATGTTGTTGGGTGTTGAGCTTCAGTTGAAGAAGGAGAGTCCTCACTCGTGGTTGGTGGCAACACGGTGGTACCAAAAATTTTCTTGTAGAGTTGATTGAACTTGTCATCCATTTTTTCCATTTCGTTCTCTATTAGGTCCCTATAATACTAGTGTAGCCCCCGTATTGTTATTGTTGTTCCCCATAGAAGCCCATTATTCTTATTTTTGAGTCCTTACATTATTATTGTTATGTAGGCCCTAATTATATTTTGACCATTTAGACTCCTATATATACCAAGGAGGTATTTTCAATTGAATCATCCAAGAATTTTTAAATTATGTGATGTAAAGGGAGGTTTCCCCATGAAGTGGCTTATTATATAGTCATTGATCTATCATTTCTTATGTTTTTGTGCTATCTTTGATCTGGATACATAACATTTGGTATTAGAGCTCTTGATCCTAGGGTTTTGCTCCCTCAAACAAGTCATTATGGTATTTTCACTATAAATTTTTTCTATGAAGTTTCAAACCGTCAATTTATTACAACATGGAGGAAAAATATTTATGAACACATTAGTACAATTTTTTACCTTGGTTCGTTATATTTTCGAAGATATGAACCAATAAAGTTGTAATTTTTGTTTGCTTTATAATTAAATCTCAAATAGGTGTCCCAGGGAAAATCATCATAACTTTCACTTAGAGTATTAGATTTCAATTCCATGAAAAGTGACTAAAAATGCACATACTGTAATTTTTGGGTATGATTTACAGGGTCGAAAGTTGAAATAATAATGTGTGGCATCTCGTATAAGTTCGCTCTACTAAACTAGTCTATAATCAAGCCTTCATCGAATATTTGACATAACTTTATCTTGAAGAATCCAATCTCGGTTTGAAAAGAAGACACAAAGATATACCTCAAGATGAAAGTTCAGAGCTTGGGAGGCCAAAATCATAGAGATCCTATAGTTTCAAGGTTAGTCATATCGATAAGCTCCAAATCAAATTCTTAAAAGGTGTGTATTTTTAATTTTGCAGAAATTTTGTTTGAAAAAACACTTTTAAGTGATTCAAAGGGCATATTGGATCATAGATATCATTAATTGGTTCCAAAATTCCTCCCGAAAAAAAAAATAAAAAATTCTGCACTCATTAAGCTCTTGGAAATATCTACTATGACGCATGAAGAAGAAGAAGAAATGCAACATGATATATAAAAATTACAATACTAAGTGGAACAAAGAGAAACCAAAGATGAACTAAAACCGATGATGAATGGTTTAAAAGAAAACCTAAAAGAAGACATGTAAGGGGCCCGAGAAGGTTTTAAATCAAACATTAAGGTGGACATAAAAAGGGGCATAGAAGTTTTAAAAGAAAACAACGAAGGTTTGACAAGGTTGCTACAAGAAACACTTCCTAGTGGTGACAAGGTATTCCGTGAAACTCGTGATGAGAACAAAAGGAATGTGAATAGTGATTTTAGAGACTCTAACCTTGGGTTGAAGACCAAACATATTCCAAATATCAATATGAGGAATTTTAATGGCAAATATCTCGTAAGATGGATACTACAGATGGAGCAGTTATTTGATCTACATGATGCGCAACACACACAAAAGGTATGCATTGCATATTTATATTTATAACCCAATCAGTTTGTGTGGTATCAATGGCTTAATTCTCGCAAATCACTTATCACTTGGACGATTTTTACATAGGAATTGATAGCACATTATGAGGATACAAAGAATAAAGCCTTCTTTAGCCAATTGATAAATCTCAAACAAGCGGGTTCAATTGGGGAGCACAATAAGGACCTCCAAAGATTGAATATCAATGTAACTAATATTCTAGAGGAGAATCTGATGTATGTCTTCACGGGAACTCTAAAGGAAAATATCTAACATGAGGTCCAAATTTGTGAACCTAAGTCATTGGAGAATTAATTTAGTGTAGAAAGAAAATTTGAAAGAAAAAATATGGAAACAACGAAGTCTACCACTCACAACTCTAAATATGGAAGTGTTTTCACTCATAGCCTCCCAAAACCTATAATGTTGGCACCACAACAACATGAGGAAAAAAAAGAAAAATGTCTTTATTACAATTGTGATATCAAATGCACTGAAGGTAATAAGTGTGTTGAGAAGAAATTATTTTACATATATTGTGAAGAGGATGGAGAAAAGGAATAAGAAACATCAAAAGAAGAAGATATACACAAGGAAATAACCCCGGGGTTGAAAAAGAAGAAATGAATCCAACTGTATCTCGTAATGCATTGGCAGGAATTACAACTCATCAAACTCTCAAGATAAAAGGATATATCAAGAAAAAGGCAATATTATTGATTGATTCAGTTAGTACCCATAATTTTATTCATTGTAAGATAACCAAGAATTTGAATTGATTTTCTATATCCAACACCAAAGTGTCAAGTCATGGTTGCAAATGGAGGAGATCTAAATTTCTTAAGGTAGTGCCATAATATACATCTAACCATGGGGGAACATGTATTGAATTTCCCAATACTTTCCATTCCAATGGGTGGTGTTGATGCTTTATTAGGAGTCTAATGGTTACAATCTTTGGGGACGATATATTTTAATTTTCAAGAACTTTTCTTGAAAATTTTCTAGGAAGGAAAGGAAATTGAATTAGTGCGTATCATGGGGAAAATTGGGAAGATAATTATCTCTAATAGCATGACAAAGATTTTGAAGAAGGAAAAATGAGGGGTAATTGCACAATTATGCTCACTAGATGTTCAAACACCTAAGTCATCCATTTCTCTAGATCTCCAAAGAGTCCTTGACAATCATTCCAAGGTATTTGAGACACCCAAAGGTATCCCACCTATTACCAATCATGATCATTCCATTCACTTGATTCCAGGAATTATTCCTCCAAACATTAGATATTAAATATATCCCTATGACCAAAAGAGTGAAATTAAATGTATGGTTGCATAAATGCTAGCGACATGTATAATTAACCCTAGCCAAAGTTCTTTCACTTCTCCAGTAGTATCAATGCTCAAGAAGGATGCATCATGGTGTATGTGTCTAGATTATAGAGAGCTCAATAAGCTCATTATTAAAGATAAATTTTCCATTCCTATCATTGATGAATTCCTGGATGAACTACATGGAGAAATTTACTTCACCAAGCTAGATATTCATTCAAGATATCATTAAATTAGAACGAAGACAACAGACATTCCAAAAAAAAATTTCAGAACTTATGAAGGTCATTATGAATTTTTGGCCATGCCTTTTGGCCTTACTAATGCACCTTTTACATTTCAAGATTTGATGAATTCCATTCAAACCCTTCCTTACGAAATTTTCGTTAGTATTTTTTTATGATATACTAGTTTACAACAAGTATAGGAAAGATCATGTTCAACATGTTGATAAGGTACTCAAATTATTGGAGGAGAAACAATTGTATGAAAAACCATCCAAATGTTTATTTGGGGTGAAATAAGTGGAATATTTGGGTCATATAGTATCTCATGATAATGTCCCTAAAAAAATTAAAGCCACAAAGGAATGGAAAGTCCCCAAAACCTTGAGGCATCTTCGAAGATTTATCATATTGATAGGGTATTATCACGAGTTTGTTAAGAATTATGGGAAAATAGTAACATCGCTAACAACATTACTGAATAAAGGTGCATTTTTTTTTACTCCATAAGCAACTAAGGCCTTTGAGCATCTTAAAGAAGAAATGTACCAAGCTTTGATCTTAGCTATACTAGACTTCACGAAAACCTTTGTTATGGAATGTGATGTGTCAAAAAATTGCAGTGGTCTTATTTTAATGTAAGAAGGAAGACCCATTACTTTTGATTATGTGGGAAAATCCAAGAATCCCATTGAACAAATTTAGCCAGTGTACCTAAGAGTACAAGTGAGGCTTGAGGATAGTAAAGAAAAGTATGAATCAGTGCATGACAAGCATTGAGTTATATCTAATTTCCATATAGAAGATCAATTTTTTATTTAGCAAAGAGGGACTTCAAGATGAAGTTTGTTTGAGCCAAATAAAGATGGTTTCTGAGAGAATTTTTAGATTCCATCCATAAAAATTTTAGTTCATGCATGTTTAGAAGAATTTTGGCTTAGTTATTGAAAGGAAGATAATGACTTCATGCAGAGGCAAGGTAGAGTACCTTGATTGGGGCCTTAAGGCACCAATTTAACTAGAACAAGAAGGATTGCGATTGGTGAGATTTTTCCTTACTTATTTTCTAGGTGAAGATAAATCTTTTGGGTCCAAAGCTTCCTAGTGGGGAGGTATGATCAAAATATAAAAAATAGGCTAAAAATTTAAGTACTTAGAATCTCCCAAAATTGGCGTAATATGAGAGTGTTTGTCGTCCTGATTACAATGACTCTTAAATCGCCTCAATCTAACGTTGTATGAAGAAGTTATGACGTTCTAAAGTTTTCACCAACAAAAAAAAAGTCCAAAATAGGGTTGACTGGGTTGTTGATTGTGTATTCCGTACAAATGATGTCATCAACTAACTGTGTAGGGTATGATTGGTAGTGGACAAATCCGATCTCGACATGTGGAATGTTCATATAGGTGGAATTTGGTGTGTTTTGATTGGTTCGTACATTTGAGGTGGCCCAATAAGAGGCTCCCACGTGTCCCTATCAAAGGCTACCACATGTCCCTATCAGACGGAACCATGTGGCCCTCTATGATTGTTCAAATTTTTTATGTATAGGCCCAAAGGACTTGGCAGGGTTTAACCCTTTTACCTGCAACAACCAAACTCCACACTTTACTGTTGTGCCACAATGTTGGCTCTTAACCATATTTGTTACGATTAATATTTAAATCATATTTTTTTTCATATTGGGAGGAGGGACCGAGCGGTGAGCCTAATCCCCTAGTCATTCCATCCCCATATTCCCACATCACGCGGAGAAAGGGAGAGGGATAGGCACTTGTCCCTAGTCCTGGTCACGTAACCACCCACATGACCTCCAACGAGAGCTAAGCGAATAGAGGTGAGGAAATTTCCCCTAGCCCCAAGTCCCTCAACACCCATGCGACTACAAGTGGAGGGTTAGACCGAAGGGACGAGCAGATAAGCCCTAGCCCTCATTTCTCAGCATCACATATGACCTTATCGTGACAGGAAAGGAGCCAAAAACGATGGGGGCAGATTTTTGGCCCCAACCCCTAGCCCTATGGGCATCATGTGGCCCTCATCTAGCACATAGGGTTATTGGTGAAATTAAAGAGGAAAAAAATTGCAACTTTTTCAGTGGTAATCGCATTGATCGTGGGTGAAATTGTCTCTCGGCGGACTGTGTAAAGGGTGAATTTACAAGACAGTTAGGAGGTTTAGCCAATTTGTAGGACATATAACATATCTTGCCTTGTAGAAACATAACTTTCTCAATTATTAACCTTTTTGAGCTCAAGAAGAGCCTAGATGACGGTTTTGAGTGTCTTGGACTCAATGGCAGCCTCATTTTTCTGATTTGAGCACTTTATTATGGAATTTTTACATAAACAAGTCTTTTAGTGCCAGAGATAATCAAAGTTTCTGAATAAGTATGAAGGAATTTTGAACATGGAGAGAGCCTAGTCAGAGATCTTTTAGCCTTCTAATTTCATCTACAACGGTTTTTACTATAGTAGAGTAACTATTTTCATTCATTTCTCAATATGTGTTCATGAGAGAAGCCATTTTCAACACCTCATTGTAGATTTGTTGTACTTTTTTGTTCTTGGATTTGGGTGGACTATAAGGACCTGTTGTGTGAGTCCTTCTTGTGTTGACATTTTCATGAATTTATATAGGGAGTCATATTTTTGAGTGAGATTTATTTGTAGGTGAATGCTTTTTTGTAGTAGAAACACGCCACTCTACTGTCAACAATTTTTATGTATTCATTTGTTGCTGAAATCAATAGAGCAGTCTAGTTATTGGAACAGGCCCAAAGACATATCCAAGGAGGGGTGAACTCCATCATCAAATGCTTGTTTCTTCTCTTCCTTTTTGTCATTTTGAGTTGCATGTGAATGTGTTACATTTTATATTTAATGTGAAAACAAACTCGCCATCTTAAAGAGGTTTTGAAACTTGTTTACCTTTTACAACCCATATTGTTTACTTGCAAAGCATTAGCAGACGGTCAGTTTTTATTGAAGGAGTTGTTTCCCTCCAATTTCATATCATTAACACACAAACACACACATATACATTCTTTCTCTTTTTATATATAAAAAGTTGATATTGAAATATTTTATTTAAATCATGTATTAAAATATTTTTTAAAAGTATAAGAAATATTTATCTTTCTCACGAACTCAAAGGTGAAAAGGTAATATTTTGTAAAAAAAAATTATCTCACTTTAAAGTTGATATGGAATTATGTTACTTTCCTAATAATAAAAATCATGAAAATTTCTATAACTCCCATGTTACTAAAGAATTCCATCCAATCCTAATTAGGAATTACCTCCTATTATAGTAGAAAAGATCTATGATTTACCTTTCCTTTAGTTTTGTGCTACAAACCTATTCTGTTTTACCTATGCCAATGTACCTATATAAATCACCCAACCCATCTATCAAATTATGTTGATAAAGTAGGACTATATTAATTGGGGGTTACAACATGGGTACAAATATATTCATCTTGGACTAATACAATTTGGATTAAATCCACTCATGCGCCCTCGTTTGAATGTCTCACGTCTAGCATGTGTCATTTATTCATGACATAGTAAGTTCTCCTATCTCGTCCTTGGTGGTTTTTAGGCTCCAGTTCATAATGGTCTTGCAATGTCATCCATTGTACCTCGCTATCAAGTCTCATTCACAAACGCTCATATTAATGATATTCTTCAACATTATATTCAATTTTCTAGTTTTGATGTCAAACCTATCAAATATTACCCAATTACATGATTTTATCATCCTCTAGTTTGTTTCCACTATAATGCCTCCTCTTTCAAAAATCCTCACTCCCGCACACATAGAAAGTGTGGTGTGTGGCTTGGAAATGTTACTCCTATCTCTTTAGGCTTTACATAATTAACTCTTCTTGAGGAATGGTCTCTTACTTATCATCCTCTAAGTCAAAAAAAATATATTATAATTGAACCAAAGAAGCTATAGGTTATATATTCAAGTATAAGATTAAGGCTGCTGAGCTCCATGATTAGTGGATCACATTTTTCTAAAATCCTTGAGCCCTCAAGGAAAATTACTTCAAATTCATTAAAAATTCATATCGAGTCTCATAGAGTACCTCCTTCAGATGCATGTGCATATTGCCTAGAGTCATTCATATGCAAAGCTCTTCTTTCTAAAAATCATCCCTATGAAGTTGCTGAAAGTTCTTCATATTATAATTAGGATAATGACCAATGCCCCAACTACAAAGAATGTCTCTAGATAGCCATCCCTGTCAAATATATGAGGATGATAAGTTTACTAAGAGAAAAGGAAGATGAGAAATAATATATTTTCTAGAAAGAAAGCTTGGTCCAAGAAAATATGCTCCTAAATTCAAAGATAGTACTTTAAATTTTTTATTTTGAATGTTTTCATTACAAGAGACCGTCATATAGTGATCCATTTGATTTTGTATATTTCTATGAAGAGTCAATAAAAATAGGTATCAAAGGATATAAGTGGGAAATTATATATTATTATAGAATCTCTTGCAGATCTCAAGAAATACCTTCTTGTATCATCTGAGCCTAGTTCTCCTATAGATTACTTTGAATTTGAAAGGAAAGCGTTCAAACTCCATTATCCATATTTTGTCTCTAAAGACGTAGCCCTCAAAAAACTAAGTCCTCGGCATAGAAAAATAAATGATGCTCTCGTATTACCAAAATAAAAAATATAAAAAATATACCTCCTTAAGGGAAATATTAATGAAATTAAAATGTTAGGAGTGAAACATGAAGAAGGTGATTCTCCAACGAGAAGAGAGCATTATTGCTTTGAAAATTTTGATATGGTATAAAAATAAATATGGATATGATTCGAAGAAACTTATTTTTTATCCTTTGAATATAGATCATTATCCTTCTTGGAGAAAATAAAATCAAGATACTTCTCCAATGATTAATTTAAATTGTAAATCAAAGGATTAGGTTCTTATGATTGTTCAAAAATTGAATGCATGGGCTTTGACGTAGAGGGCCAAATACAAAAATCATGTTTCCTGGCAAGATCCGTGATGGAAGCAGATAATCAAGTAGATGAATTATAAAAGCATTGGTAAAATAATTTTACGGTTAACTCCTCCACCCACATAAAATTTTTCATAGATATTCATGTCACAAAGACTTTTCTAATATTGAACACTTTCCCGAGTTCTACTCTGCAATGCAAAGTATATTATACCGAACCCTAGATCCTGAAACTATTGCATATCTTTGCCATTATTTAGTAGTCATTCCAGGAAAAGTTCCTGAACTTATTAAAAAATATTTAGAATTTAATAATATCAATATTGAAAATTTGTCACTTGCTGGATTACATCATGTCATATTACAACCCTTGCAAAAATATTTTGTAACAAGTAAAGTGCAAAAGAATGTTAAGAAATAGTTAGGCTTTGATCCATTGGTTTTTGATATATATGTAGAAACTTATCATTCATTTTGGTTGTTGTAAAAATAGAAAAAATATTTTTTTAAAGAAAGAAAAACATTGTTTTTGTTCGAAGGAAATTAGGGAAATCTCATAGGTATCGCCAAAAAAAGCCCAAAAATATTTTTAGAAGAAAAATAATTCCAAAAAAATATGTTGTATGTTTCTTCTGCAGAAAAGAGAACATTGGGAAAATAATTTTCCTATGATGACAAAATGCAAGCACCAACAAAAATCGATGGATATTTTTAGTACAACATATGATTCTGCTGATTGGGAAAAAGTTCCACAATATAATTATGATGATGAACATTTTTTTGTCATTGATTCTTCCTCTTCGAATATTGAACAAATTTAGTATGAAATGTCCCAAGCTATTATATCTGATAATTCATCCTTTCGAACATAAGAATTTTTTCTTTCTAGTTGTTTCATGTTTTCTAATATTTCTTTTCTCTAAAATTCCCTTGACCGACTTCAAAGATTTCATGCAGCACCGAAACCTCGTGATGTTATTCTCTATCGAAGGTACCAAGATTAAATCAATTGACTTCAAGATCAGCTCTATAGTCTACAATATCCGGGCGTGGTGGCTTCTTTAGAAGTATATGCTTCCTATGCTCCACTAGACTTGCATAAATAATTCCCTGAAGAACGAACAAACTTTGATAATAAAAAATATACAAAGGAACAATTAGAAAGGAATAAAAACATATTCATTAGATTCTCAGATAGTTACGAAGGCCACAAATAATTATGCAAAGTTAAATTCCATTCCTAATGATTATTGGCAGCCCACACAAGTCCATTTTACAGCAGTCAATAAAAAAAATAATGACCATAAGGGAATTTTCTCCAGATTTTCCTATAATATTGGATGGTCATGTTACTAGTGTAAATTTATATTGTTTTGATGTGAGATGTGATGTTTTTCTTGGAAAATATTTATTCAAGAGACACAGGCCATTTACTATTGATATTGATTTAGTATTAATTCATATTCAAAGAAAACTTGTCAGGATTAGTTGTAAAAATGATTTTACAGTAAGACGTTTTGATAATCAACCTAATATTTTAGAGAAACCAACTATCAAATTATAAAAATATCAAAATTGTTAGACATTCAGAATTGCATGGAGCAGAAGAATTGAAAGAAGTAGATGACAAGTTAAAACATAATTTTACAATTCAATATCTTGATGCTTTCTGGTTCAGACAATATTATCTTGTAGATTTGACTTACAAGGAAGGGTTTAACGGTAGAGCACAAAAGGATTCAACCAATTTTGTGTCTCCTCAAGAGTTACATCTTTGAAAATAGGAAATAAATAAGCTACTCAAAATAAAGTTGATCGAGCCAAGCAGAAGCCCATGGGCTTGTCCTGATTTTATGTTAAAAAGAATTCATAACAAAAAAGGGAAATAAAAATCTAGTTATCAACTATAAGGCCCTAAATTATCACTTCTACCCATTAGGTATCTTCTTCGAAATAAAGAGCTCTTATTTAGCTAAAATTGGCCACAATAATATTTTAGTAAATTTGAATTAAAGAATGGTTTATGGAAAATTTAGATATCTCCTATAGATCATTTCAAAATATCATTTGTTGTTACATTTGAAAAATATCAATGATGTGTTATTCCTATTCCTTTTGGATTGAATAATGTCCCTTCCAAATTTCAAAAAAAAGTAAAAGATATTTTTCGAGATTTAGAATTTATTTTTCTGTAGATTGATGCTTTTTTAGTATGCTCAAAGGATGTAAGGGAACGTCGACATCATTTATAAATTGTATATAAGAGGATTTATAATCATGGATTGGTTCTTTATAAAGCAGAATCTAAATTCATCATTTCCAAGCAAGGATTGAATATCTTGGTTTGATACTAGCACAAGGAAAGGTTAAACTCCAAGATCTTATCTCGAAAGCTTTACTAAATTTTCTAGATGAAATCCAATATAGGAAGTATTCAAAAATATTTATTTTAAGTCTCAGTTACATTTTCCAATTTTATGAAACTCAATCTAAAGATGTTAAATTCCTGCAAAAATATGTGAATCCAGGAAACCTGTGGATAGAAGAAATGAAAAAATAAGTGTAGGTGGTAAAGAAAAAGATAATGAATCTTCCTAAGCTACATCTCCCAAGTACAAAACACTTATTCATCTTAGAAAGAAATGCATTTGATGAAATATGGGCAAGATTATTGTTGCAAACATAAGCTAAGAGGGAAGAAGTATGTATGTATACATTATGGAATTCTACGGATGCAAAAATAAGGTATCCATCATCTCACAAAGAAATATTAATAGTAAAAAATGGCATAAAAGGGTTCATATTGTTCTTGAAAGCAATACATTTCCTGGTTACAAAATGTTTAAAGAATATGAAGGGCATGCTGACAAATAGAAGACTACTAGAACAAGGAAATCATAAAATACCTCGATGGGGCTTATGGATTGATGGGTATGAGTTTAATAGAAAATAAAAAGTTGGGAAGGATAATTATCTTGAAAAATTGCTTACCCACGATGGCTAAGAAATAAAATACATCAAATTAATGAATATAGAAGATTGGGTTTCCTCTAGACCACCTAAAGCTCCTAATTTATTTTGACGGGTTCTCATCTATGAATCTTGTAAATATTGTATGTGTTGGTGATGTTTCAGTCAGACATTATATTGTTTACCCTCTCTAGTAATCGATGACATTTCAATATATTGGGTTAACAAGAGTCTAAATTATCCTTATTATAGTTCCATTAGGCTAATTTGTAGTCGTACCCTCAATATATATATATATATATATATATATCTGTGTGTGTGTGTGTGTGTGTGTGTGTGTGTGATCTATATATCATTTATATGGACTATTGAACCTTGTTTACATATGTAAAGAAGTATAGGCGTGTCACAGTGTATATGTCATGTGGAGAATTCTCAAGTCCTTTATCCCTTTGAAGTCCATGGTTTCAAATTATAATGTACAAATATTTCCCTAGAGATGGGTCAATTTTAGCTTTAACTCCCCCACAATTCATCTATTTACCACACAAAGATATGGAGGAAGCTGAAAAATCAGAAGCATGGTTTTAGTTCCAGATCAAATATGAAGGATCAAGATTGGAACTAACTTATGAATAACCACCTATATATCCTCATTGTAAGGTTTGAAGCAACCTCTTCAGAGAAATTGTAGTTCCATCAAATGAATATGTGGTTAACATGTATATGTCACCTTTCTTCAGGAATTTTAATATGTATGCTTCACCTTGGATAGATGACATCAATGATCCCATATATTTCATATTGACATCTTCAGTTGAGGAAGCATGCTAGATCCACATGCAATTTATTCTCAATATTCAAGTGTACATAAAATGTTAGAAAATATTCTATCACATGCTTTTGTGGGTGGCCAAAATCATTCCATTTTGTATTATTCGGTTTCCATGGGTTTTTCGATCTTACGTTGTCCACTATGTAAATATTTTTTGTACAATATTCTCTTAACTAACAGATATGATCTAATATTATTTACTACTATAGTAGTAAGGCAACCTCTTGTAGTAATTCGAGAGGCTTCTTCCACCATATCAGCTCTTGTATAAATAAGGGACGAGCCTCACCATTTGGTCATTGCATCCCAGAGAGTCCTTTTTAGGTCCCTATAATACTAGTGTATCCCATTATTGTTATTGTTAGTTTATTCCCCTTATTGTTATTGTTGTGCCTATGTATTCCCCATATTTTTATTTTTTTGCCCCATAGAAGCGTACTATTTATATTGTTGTTCCCTTACCTTATTATTGTTATGTCATCTCTGATTATATTGTGACCCCTTAGACTCCTATATATAGAAAGGAGGTTTTTTCATTTGAATCATCCAAGAATTTTTCATTTATGTAATGTAAAGGAGTTTTCCCCTTCAAAGAGGATAATTTTTAAGTCATTGATCTATTTTTTGTTCTATTTTGTGAGCTAGTTGCATAACATTTGGTATGAAAGATTTGGATTCTAGGGTTTTGCTTCTTGTAACAGGCCATCTTGGAATTTTATATATAACTATTTTTCTATGAGGCTTCAGAAGCTTAAATTTCAACCATGTGTAGCCTAAATATTGGTTAAGTTCGTGTAAAAAATTCAGATATTGGTTCACTATATTTTCAGAGATATGATCCAAATAATTTAGGGTTTTGCACGTGCTGAAATTTCATCTAAAATAGGTGACCGAGGGAAAATCGTCATAACTTTAGTTTCAGGCATCAGATTTGAATTATGTAAAATGTTTTTGAAAGTGAGTGGACTATAGTTTCTCCTGTATCAATTTAAAATTTGGATTTTTAAATAGTGACATGTTTCATCCCTTATAACTTCTCTCTAAGGAACAAGTCCATAATCAGGTCATTGTGGGAGATTTGGCATAACTTTATCTTGAAGAATCCAAATTTGGTATGACATGTGGAATTTTAAAGAAGAATCATAGGGTTAACACAAGACCAAATTTTATATCTTCGAGATTTGATATTACATAGGTACAACAGTTTCAATATCGAGCTCCTTAAAAGCAAGAAAAAAACTGTTTATTTTTTTAAAAATTGCTTAACTTTTGTTTGGAAAATAAGTTTGAAGTGATTCCAAGGGAATATTGAAGCATATATATCAGTATTGGGTTCTAAAATTCCTCCTAAACAAAATATTTCTTCACCCATTAAGCGCTCAAAAATCTCTACTATGACACAGGAAGACGAAGAATTGCAACATGATATTTCAAGACTACGAGACCACATGCAACAAATTTCACTCACAAATAGAAACCAAAGTTGAACTAAAATGTGACATGGATGGTTCAAAAGTAGAAATATAAGCTAATATGGATGGTTTGAAGGATGGCACGGAGGGTATGATAGATGGTTTGAAAGAAAACATGGAAGGTTTGACAAAGTTGTTGCAAGAAAGGCTTCCCGGTGGTGATAAGGTAATCCATGAAAATCATGATGACGAAAAAATGAATATGAATTTTTATTTTAGAAACTCTAATGTTGGGTTTAAGAACCACTAGATTCCAAATATCGATATGAGGAAGTTTTATGGCAAGGATCTAGTAACATGGATACTACAAATGGAGCAATATTTTGATATCCATGATGTGCGACACTTGAAAAAGGTACGAATTGAAACTTTATATGTATAACCCAATCATTTTGTATATTATCTATGAATTTTTTCTCATAAAACACTTGTCACTTGATTAATTTTTATGGAGTAAATGATAGCACATTATGAGGATACAAATAACAACACCTTCTTTAGCCAATTGATAAATATCAAACAAAATGGTTCAATGGCAAAGCACATTGACGACTTCCAAAAATTCAATATCAGTGTAACAAATATTCCATAGGAGCATGGGATTGAAGCCTTCATAGGGACTTTAAAGGATAACATCCAACATGTGGTTCAACTTTTGGAACCTTATTCATTGGAGAAGGCATTCATGATGGCAAGAAAAGTTGAAAGAAAAATTATGACAACAACGAAGTCTACCACTCAAAACTATAAAGATGGAAGTGTTGATGCTACTAGCCTTCCACAACCTACAAGGTTGACATCACAACAATTGGAGGAAAAAAGAGAAAAATATCTTTGTTATAGTTGTGATAGAAAATACACTAAAGGTCATAAGTGCGCTGAGAATAAATGATTTTACATAGATTGCGAAGAGGAGGAAGAAAAGGAACGAGAAACATCAAAAGAGGAGGACATACACTAGGAAGCAACCCCATAGAAAGAATAAATGAATCCAAGCATATATTCTAATGCATTGGCATGAAATACCACTCCTCAAACTCTTAATATAGAAGGATATATAAAGAAGAAAAAGGTAATAGTGTTAATTGATTTGGGTAGTACCCATAATTTTATTCATTGTAAGGTAGCCAAGGAATTGAATTGCTTCCTATATCCAGCACTAGAATGTCAAGTGTTGGTCTCAAATGGAGGAACTATAAATTTCTCTGGAAAGTGCCATAATATCAAGCTAACCATGGGCGAATATGTACTGAATATTCTAATGATTTCCATTCCAATGGGTAGTGTTGATGTTGTACTAGGATTCTAATGGTTACAATATTTAGGGATGATAGCCTTTAATTTTCAAGAACTTTTCTTGAAATTGTTTTGGGAACGAAAGCAGTTGAATTACGGGGTATTGCAAGGAAACCGAGAAAAATAATCAGCTCTAATTTCATGACAAAGCTTCTGAAGAAATAACAACGAGGTGTAATTGTACAATTATGCTCACTAGAGGTTCAAACATCAAAATAATTTATTTCTCTAGATCTCCAAAAATTCTTGGACAATTAATTAATGTTGTTTGAGACTCTCAAAGGCCTCCAACCTATTTTTTATCATCATCATTCTATTCATTTTATTCCATGAAGTTTTCCTCCAAAAATCAGGCCTTACCGATATCCTTATTCCCAAAAGAGTGAGATTGAATGTATGGTTGCAAAAATGCTAGAGGTTGGTATAATTCAACCTAGTCAAAGTTATTTCTCTGCTCCAGTAGTATTGTTTCACAAGAAGGATGGATCATGGCACATGTTTCCGGATTATAGGGAGCTCAACAAGCTCACTATTAAAGATAAATTTCCCACTCCTATCATTAATGAATTATTGGATGAATTACATGGAAAAATTTACTTCACCAAGTTGGATATTCGTTTAGGATATCATCAAATAAGAATGAAGACTGAAGACATTCTGAAAAAAAAAACACTAGAACTCATGAGGGTCATTATGAATTTTCGGTCATGCCTTTTGGCCTTACCAATGCACCTTCTACATTTAAAGGTTTGATGAATTCCATTTCCAAACCCTTCCTTATAAAATTTGTGTTAGTATTTTTTGATGATATACTAATCTACAACAAGTCTTGGAAGGAACGTGTTCAACATGTTGACAGGATACTAAAACTACTGTAGGAGAAACAATTATATGCAAAAACCTCCAAATGTTTCTTTAGAGTATAGGAGGTGGAATATAAGGGTCATATTGTATCTTATGAGGGTGTTAAGGTAGACCCTATGAAAATTAAAGTGATTAAGGAATGGAAAATCCCTCCAACCATAAAGCATCTATGAGGATTTATTGTGTTGACAGGGTATTATCGCAATTTTGTTAGGAATTATGGGAGAATAAGAACACCTCTAACAACATTACTAAATAAAGATGCATTTTCTTGGACTCTAGAGGCAACTAAGGCATTTGAACATCTTAAAGAGGCAATGTGCCAAGTGTTAGCCTCCACAATTTCTCAAGGTTGAAAGGATATCGATGGAGGTAACCTCAAACCAAGCTTTTAGTTTGGCAGCTAGCCCTACCAAACCAAAGAGTGCTCTCTCTATGAAAAACATGGCCAAGGGTTTCACTGGTACAAGAATGGATTTTAGGCTAGCTAGTTCAGCTCTAGGGTTTGAAAAATTTTAGGGCTTTTTGTTGGATCAGGAGTGAAAATCAGAAAACTAGATTAAAAGAATAAAAGGTTTCAGTTGCAAGTGATATAGAGGAGCTAGGTAGCTATGCATTTGTGATGGCTTAAGGATTGGTCTGTGTAGTGTTGTTTAGCCAATTTAACGTCTTAAATTGTTCAACATAAATTATCAACCGAGGTTTGTAATCTGATGAAGTGTGGTGTACTATATGTGCTTAGTTAACCTTCTTCTTACTTCGTTGTATGTATTTTTATGATGTTTTGGGGGATTTTTTTCTTTATGTCTAAATGTTAATTTTAAGAAATGAAAACTATGAAATGAATCAACTGAATCTAGTGAAATTTAAACGTGTAAAAATAACTTTAAAAGAAGGAAGAAAAGGAAGTGTTCTTAAACTATCTAACTTGCATAAAAATGAATCAAACTTGTAAATGGTTAGAATCTAGTCTAAAAATAGAGTTCTTATTCTAATGGCTTTGAAAATTAAAGTTAATCCTACTCCAGGGATTGAAATATGAATCTTATGATTGAAAATTGAAATTGCAATGCTATTATAAATGAAAGTAGATTCAAAGGAAAAATAAATTAATGTATGATCAATAACCCCAGAATTCAATATGGAAGTATGACATAGTCACCCTCTTGACATGATGTACAAACAACTGATTACAAATTAGTTTTGAAAATTAAATCTAGGAAATCATTTAAAAGCATGTAAAGGAAAACTCATTGATTGCATAGGTTAAACACTCAAGCACCCAATTTGGAAGTATGACAAGTCACCTTCTTGGACTGATCTTTAGGAGCGTCCAATTATACAATTAACTAGGGATCTTAATCTAGGAAATCAGTTTTAAATCATGTAAATGAAAACTCAATGATTGCATAGGTTAAACACTCGAGCACCCAATTTGGAAGTATGAAAAGTCACCTTCTTGGTCTGATATTTAGGAGCATTCAATTATACAATTAACTGAGGATATGATCTAAGAAAGCAATGTAAGAACATGAAAGGAAACTACACAACTCTAAGCTCTACTGCCTCAAACATAATCCAATTGTAAAATAGATGAATCTACCTTGTTGAGATGTTTTTGGAAAGAAAAGATTACACAGTCATTCTAACATTGATGATAAGAAAACATTCATAATTTGAATCTATGATATTGATCTAAAAGCTGCAAAAAAGTATTAATCTACTTGTGAATTCACAAAACAGAGAAAATAATTAAACTAAAATAACTAATGAAAAACCTCCTCCTGTGCAGCGGCCCGTTGTGATAGAATAGGTCAATATCCTAGCTGACTATATGCGCATTAATAAGAAACTAGAACCACGAACATGATCCTTGTACTACGAAAAAGAATAGATTTTAAAGCATACACAGCGTTTTCAATAATTAAGACTGTCTTCGATCGTTGCAAAACCGGTATTTAAACCAAATAAAATGTGACTATGAGGAGCTAATTATGCCTGCAGATGGTGATTCTAACCGAAACATAGAATTAAATTCTAACTGGTTAACTCTTGATTTACTATGTCAAATAAAATCAAGAGTTCTTCGCTCTCGACTTACGTCCTTTGACTCGACTTTGACCATGATCATAGGAACCCTTTTCTGTCGATTTCAACCAAGTGGATAGGATGAAATCCATATGTGGATCATTCTGAAGATGCGCATGTGGCTCCTTCCTTTATTTACTCCTCAGAACCTATAAACCATAAAAGTAGCTATGGAAACAACAATTAGTTGCAGAATAGGCTTCGTTCTATAACTGAGTTACAAAAATCCATTCAAATAACAAGAACATTAGAATATAACATATAAATCATTCAAATGCATTCCCCGAGATAAAACATGACATTTATCATTGATTGGAGTGTATGGACTTATGAAAAGGTAAGGGAAAGTGATGAGAAAGGATGTCAAAGAAAGGACAATTCTAAGGTTCAACATACCCCCACTAAGAAGTCATTGCATGTCGTCCTTCTCCTATTTCATTTGTTCAGAAACTTCTACTAATACATCCAGTTTTCTCCTCTTGCTTTTCGTGACTGCCAACTTGGGCTTCCCCATAAGAGTTTGTATTTGAGATTGATGACTTACCTGTTCATTGATTTGTTCTTTCTTTTTAACTTCCTGTCCTTTTTTTACCAAGTCCCAAGTGCAGGATGGTATAATCAATAATGACTTTCTCCAATTGGTTATGTTGCTTTAAAGCTTCATTCTCCTATTTAATATGCCTATTCAATATCTCTAGCTCATAGATTTCTTATTTAAGGGTATCAACTATAGTTTCTTGTGGATTGATAGGTGGTTTTGGATTCACTGTTGCATTTCTCTTCTCTAGTGACTCTATGTAATCATATATCTCTTGTTTTACTGGGTCTATGCCTGGAGATCTTCTATTGGGACTGCCTTCAAAATTATGTATAGGATAATTTTCAAGGCTATGTGGAGGAGAGATATTGGTGGGAGATGGTATTGGAGGTTCTTCCTCTAAATTTATAAACTCGGTCTCTTGTGGTAGTGTTTTCTTCATTGAATCTCAGAATCTAGAGCTCCTTCTCAGTTGTCGAGGGTTTAAGTTTTCTTCACTTGTCACATTGCTCTTATTTTCTATTTTACCTCCTATCTCAACTTTACCCTGCTTCTTGTTCCTCATCAATTATGCAAGGGTGAGTTCCTCACCACTTTATTGTAGTGGAGATGCAGGTCTGTCTTCAATGCTTGTGTCAATCTTCTTTCTTCTACTCTTTCTAGTCTTGTCTTCTTTAGGTTGCTCTAGCTCATCTTGGAAATGGTTTCTAATCATAAAATTATCCCAAGAATCTCCTATACTTTTCAAATGAAATTAAAGAAGTATTTTTACCAACCCAGGGTGGTGCATAGTGTTATCTATAAACTAAATTCTCTTTTGCACATTTGTAGACATTCTTTTTAAGTTATTCAGTAAAAAGAAAGGAATATTTATTTCACCATCCTCCAAAAAGTTAATCAACAATCACATAAGATACATAGATGCAACCAAATCTGCCTTCACAAGTGATAAATATCTATAGAATTAAAAGAATGTTCCTCCATTTGTTCTTGAGTGTTGAGCTAGGAATACCCTTTCTGAAAATAGAAGTATCCATACCTGGATTTTTTAGGAAAACTTTCCATGATACACTGTGAAATTATTATTTTTTAACCACCTTTCGCAAGCTCTTGGGAGCTCTGTGGCTTCAGCTATGAATGCCTCGGTTACTGAGAACTTTATGTCTCCTATTTCGACTTTCATTCTATTAAAACACCTTGCAAAAGGCTTAGTGATCTCTTTGTGGAAACCATCAAACGTTTCTATAAAATTCAGCCACTTAGCCTTCTGCAACATTTCTTTGATCTGAGGATATCCCTCCATATATTTAGCTCCCACTAGTTCAGTCTTGACTATCAAACCCATGTCTTTTGTTGTGAAGAGTTTAGCCTTCAGAATTATCCTTCTCTGTATGAAGTGAATTTGGTTTCGGATTTGATGAAGGACATCAAGGGTTTATAGGAATGAATGAGATGGATATTTGATGGGGTTTTGAGAAACATAGATGGATAGGTTACGGAAATAGGTCATGACCGTTAATCATAAATGGGGGAATTCATTGTGGATCGTTATGAAACATAATGTGAATGATGTGAACAATCTATGACATGATAGGAGTCCCAATCAAATCAAATGATGACATGTTGAGGTAGCATATGATAATCTACATTATACATGCTAATGTTTTTGACCTTGTTATTTAAATAAATTTATGTAACTTACCTTTAGAACTAACCTTTTGTTGTTATTTCCTTGGTGTTGATTCTTCATGTATCCTTTAGCATGATGGTCTTCAAATCGAGTCCTTCAATTTCCTGTGCTCACTATTCTTGCTTCAGTAGGTAGTACAAATGTGACAGAGCTGCAAAATGTGAAATCAGCTGCATAATGGAATGTAGCTACAAATGGAAGCAGTTCTGTACTAATTTTTATTTCTTTTCAGAAAATAAAGGGAACAAAGATCTTTGAGATTTTTAGAAATGGAATGGAAAATATAAGATGTCAAAACTTCTGATTTTCATCCTATATTTTCCGTATAAGGATGCCAATCATTGATTGGTTTTCATACTTATACAATTATTATTATTATTATTATTATTTTGAATAATATATGTGTGTGTGTGTGTTTGTGTATGTGTGTGTGTGAATATATATATATATATTTATATATATATATATATATATATATATATATTATATTGGAAAAATAATAACTAATTTGGATTATGATAGACTTTTAATCGATGTCCATTCACAAGAAGAGGTACCTTTTCTTCATCAATTTTCCTTATCCTGATTATTCCATTGTCAAAGAATTTTTAAATCTCATAAGGCCCAAGCCAATGGGTTTGAAACTTTCCTTTAAATTATTTTAACTTTGAATCGAACAAAAGTGTCCAATCCCCTTCTTGAAACTTTTTCTCCTTGATATATTTATCATTACATTTGGACCTTTGCTGCTGGACTATACTGGTTCTTTGAACTGCATCTTGCCTGATTTCATCAAGCTCATTAAGTTGCTCCAATCTATGCTTTTGAGCTTTTGATAAGTCAATCCCCAATTGGACTGCCATCTTGAAGGTTTGGATCTAAAATTATATAGAAAATAGGACTTGCTTCCCATAAACAAGTTCATAGGGAGTATGTCATGTTGTATTCCTCCATGTGGTTTGGTAGGCCCATAAGGCCTCAGGAAGTCTCCCTGCCCAATCTCTTTTGTGTAGATGTATAGTCTTAGTGAGAATTCCTTCGATCACTTTATTGGTAGATTCCACTTGACCATTTTATTGTGGATGATAAGGAGTGGATTTTATTTGCTTGATCTTGCAGTTATCCACGAGTTGTTCCACCAACTTGGATGTAAAATGCGATCCTTGATCTGTCACAATTTCTCTCGGGACACCAAAACAAGTGAAGATATCCTTAAAAATAAATTTAACTATAGAATGTTCATTAGCTAAAGGAAGTACTTTAGCTTCTACCCACTTAGTGATATAATCAGTACATACCAGAATATATTTCTTTTGATTAGATGGCGGATTGATTGGTCCAACAAAATCCAAAGTCGTTTTTTCAAATGGTTCGATGAGTACATAAGTTTGTAATGGAATTTCATCTATAGGAATAGGTTTCCCCATTCTTTGACAACTATCACACCTTTTGACATACTCTTTGGTATCTTTAAAGATGGATGGCTAATGAGATCCTAAATGAAGGATTTTGTACGTTTTTCTCTTATCAACAAAGTTTCCACCACAGTGTTCAGCATGACATGCCTTAAGAATCTAAGGAATTTCATCTTCTCAAACACACCTTTTGATAATGATATATGGACCTGTTTTATACAATTCATCATTAATCCATGAGTAAAGTGCAATTTTTTGAATAATTTCTATTTTCTCTCTAGGAAATAAGTGTGAAGGTAACCTTCCTATGACTAAGTAAATAGCTATCTCTGCAAACCAAGGATTTTTAGTAGTTATAGCAAAAATATATTCATCAGCAAACTTATCCTCAACTGGAGTATCATCTTTGAAATTTTGAATTCAAAAGAAGAAATCAGCAACTGTGTTTTGTTTTCCAGGTCGGTCTAGAATGGTGATATTGAATTCCTACAGGAGTAATAACCATCTTGTGACTCTACCGTTAGTAATAGATTTATTCACTAAGTATCTAATTGTAGAGTGATCTGTATGAATAAAGGTTTAATAGTCGGCGATATAATGTCTAAATTTGTTAATAGCATGGACAACAACTAAGAATTATTTTTTAGTTACAGTGTAATTTAACTCAGTAGGAGTCAAATTTTTGCTTGTGTAAAAGATGGCATAGGGGATCAAATATTTTTTTCCTAATACAACTCCCAAAGTTGTATCTTAAGCATCTGTTGAAATATGAAAAGGTAGTTTCCAATTTGGACCTCTTAATATGGGTGCTTTAGAAATTTTTGTTTTTAAAGTTTCAAATGCTAATTGGCAATCGAGATTCCAATTGAATTCACAATCTTTGGTAAGTAACTTGAATATTGGGGATGTTATTTTAATGAAATTTTCTATAAATATTCTATAATACCTTGTGAATCATAGAAAAATTCTAACATCCTTTTAACAACTTGGAATTGATAATTTGGATATGAATTCAACTTTAGATGTGTAAACTTTAATTCCATCTCCTGAAATGTGATTCCCTAAAACAATCCCTTCAGTAAACATCATAAAGAATTTTTCATGACTTAATGAAAGATTTTCTTCTTTACATATTTTGAGAACCTTTTCCAAATTATCTAAATCTTCTTCAAATGAATTCCCATAAACTGTAAAATCATCCATATATACCTCTACAGAATCATGTATTAGATCAAAAAAAGTTCCTAGTACTGCCCTTTGGAATGTTGCAGGTGCATTGCACAAACCAAAAGGAAGTACTCGGTAGGCATAAGTTTCCCATGGACAGGTGAATGTGGTTTTATCTTGGTCTTCAGGTGCTACCTGGATCTGATTGTAACCACTAAAACCATCCAAGAATGAGAAATAATTCTTGCCTTCTAATGTATCCAATACTTGATCTATAAAAGGTAAAGGAAAATTATCTTTTAGGGTAGCTTTATTGAACTCACGATAGTCAATGCATACTCTCCATTTACCATTATTTTTGGGTACAGTCACTAAGGGAGAAACCAACTGACTTTCTGAAATTGGGTAAATGAAGTTTACATTCAGCAATTTTTGCAATTCTTCTTTCACAATTTCCCTAAGATTCAAATTCATCCTTCTTTGAGGTTGTCTGATAGGTTTAAAATTTTCCTCAATGTAGATGTAATGTATACAAGTCTTAGGACTAATTCCTTTCTTGTTAGTTTATTCCCAATCACATGCAAAAGAATTTTTTTTAGTGTTTTGATCAACTTTTCCTGATGTAGTCTTCCTAAGTTTTTGTTTATGTTCAAATACTTTCCTGGGAAGATTTCAACTGTAGAGTTACCAAACTCTTCCATAGAGTATAGAGACATTTTTCTGGATGAAAAATATTCACTACTGCATTGTTCTTGAAATTGATCATGTTCATATTCTGAAGATGATTCAAAATTTTCTATTGAATTTAAGATTTTAATATCTTCACTATTGCTTGAAATAATACAGATTAGTTGTATATCATTGTCATCATCAATCAATTCTTCATCTTCTAATTATGTGATTGTTTTTGATAGAGGATATAGAGTGAATTTGTTAGTTGAGTTACCATCATAGATATACATGCCACCATATCTACAGCTAACGAAGGCATCAGCTGTCGCCAACCAAGATCTTCCTAATATTAGTGGATGTCATCCTAGATTTTTTTTTGTAGTTAAAATCATAAAATCGACAGGATACTCCCAAGAATATAAGGATACTGAGATATCTTCTAATACACCATATGGCTTGATTACAAGTCTGTCTGCTAATTGCAATAATGTAGGTGTATATAGAAGATTAGAAAGTTGGAGTTGTTCCATGGTTTTTTTTCTCATGATGTTTATATCTTCTCCTAAATAAATCAATGTATTTGGAATTTCAACACCATTGATATGTGTTTTTACAATTGGACTTCCTGGATCTAAATATTTTTATAGAAATTTATCCCATCATTATGTCTGCATTTTTTCCTACTACTTGAATTCTTTTTATTTCTTTTGTTTTTCTTCCAGGTTTCTTCATTCTCAACTCTTTTATTGTTTTTGCTATAATTGGAATCTCTTTAATGGCCTGTAGAAAATTAATTTTGGTACAGACATTTTTCAATTCATCTAAAAAATCATAATTTTGCAACATGATATGATTTTCTACCCCTCTATCAACTTGTAATATTTCAGGAAAAAGAGGGTTAGAAATAGATATTGGTGGTTTCTCTATCATAGGAGTTGAGTTTATTGGTTATTTTTGTTTTTCATTTTCAGAATTTTGTTTTTGAAGAGATGTTCCTTCTTCAAAACTTTTATTTGCCTATAGATAATCTTCCTCAAAATTATCTTGTTCTTGAATGACTAAAGAAGGCTTTTTCCTCTCTAGTATTCTGCCAGATCTAAGTTGGACATCATTAAGATCTAGTGGAGTAATCATGTAAGTTGGAAATTTTTATCCTTCTTTAATGTAGGCATTTTGAGGATTTTTTTATTGGTGTTTGGCAATGGTTGGGCAGGTAGTTGATTCGGTCTTTGTGGAAATGGTAATGAAAGTTGTGGATTTTGGTTTTGGAGTTGGGGTTGTGGAATTTGTTGAGGAATTTATTGGGGAGGATAGTTTGGATAAGATGGAGGCTATTGGTAGTATTGAGAATATCTACCATAGGGATTTTTCATTCCTTGTGCCCAAGATTTAGGT
This sequence comes from Pinus albicaulis, assembly GCA_034641835.2. Lineage (NCBI taxonomy): Eukaryota > Viridiplantae > Streptophyta > Pinopsida > Pinales > Pinaceae > Pinus > Pinus albicaulis. The sequence goes on from CM076577.1 coordinate 1,074,800,255, forward strand.
TGGGACCAAGGTTGTTTCCAAGAATTCCAGTTATTTGATGGGGGCTGAGTATTAATTTGGTTGTTAAAGCCTTGAGTTTGTGGCCCTTGCCATGGTCTTCTAGAGACAAAGCAAAGATATTATGTTGGATTTGAAGTTGCTTATTCTTGAAAAACAACCTTAAGACCTGGAATTGAAGGGAAAAGTTTAGTTTCATGATTTTCTAAGAAAATCACATAGGTCTCTATGAATTTTGCATCAAGAGGACATTCTCTTAAAGCAAGCTTCTTTCTACATTTAGGACAGAAAATAGCTAAGGCATCAGTCTGGGCTTTCTACTTGTTTTGTAACTTAAGGGTGTCTATCTGTTCACTAAGACTCCCTAAAATATCTATTTTAAATTCATCAAGCATATTTCCAATTTTTTCCCTACTTACTGTTCCAGTTGCAGATTTATTCACTCTAGCAAGAGAAGTATCTCTTGGAGTTTTCCCAGTTTTTTATTTCTCTCTTGAGAGATGAGTACATAATTCAGCAATGTTAGGTAATCAGAAGTGACAGATATCTCCCTTCCCCATTATGTTGAGAATATATATACACTCATCTCTAATGGCTTTTAACAAAAGATATTTTAAATTATCTCGATATAAATTATCCATTTTAGCTCTTTTTATGTTATAATGGAATATTTCAATTAGATCCTCTGAATTCTCATCCTATCTTTGCATCATTTCGAACACTTCATCCTTATGATTAATGGGTATGCAATAATCCAAATATCTTTCTAAAAATTCCCTTTTCATCTCATTCCATGTCCTAATAGACTGTGTGAATAAACCCATGAACCATTTTAAAACTGCTCCTTTCAGTCTTGAAGGAAATAGCTTAATTTTTTTAGAGTCTTGTAAGTAATCATAAGATCTACAAAAAACTTCAAATTCAAACAAAAATATTTCAGGATCTTCACTCTTTAATCCATGGAAATTTGGAAGAACAGAAGGTGAGATATTTTTCATGGTGGCATTTGTATCCCCATCAATTATAGGAAACCCAAAAGAATTATCATTTTCCCTATTTCTTTCACCTCTTCTACCTCCTCCTTCATTCCCTCTACCTCGTCCTCCACCTCTTCCTCCAAACAGTAAATTTTCTCCACTTAGAATTTCTCCTTCTACTTCTCCTCCTTCTCCTCTTCCTGCCATTATATATTCCTTAGAGATAATATATGATTCTATCTGTAAAGATAATTTCTCTTCCTATGGTTCTTCTATCAATGGGATATTGAAGAAATGTTCCTCTTCTTCTTCTCCACTAGGAATTTCTAACTCTTCAACTAAAATGTGTTCTCTTGTATAGGTGAAAAAGGTTACTCCTTCTGTTGGAGATCTAGGATCTTCTTCCTCTAAGATTGCCTCAGTGGATGTAGGAGATCCTCCTAATTGGATTTCTGATGTTAATACTTCAAGAAGTCTATGTCCAATGAGGTATGGAATATGAGTTTGAGATGGTGGTGTATCACTACGTGGTCTTGTTGGAGTGAGTAGTGTTGTTGGAATTAAAATTCCACCTCTAGCTATGAATCTACCTCTAGAATTTCTCTCTCTACGCATATCATTTTTTTAGATGTAAGAAATGAGGTTACCTAATTACACTTCCCCGACAATGGCGCAAAAATGTTTAGCCAATTTAATGTCTTAAATTGTTCAACATAAATTATCAACCGAGTTTTGTAATCTAATGAAGTGTGGTGCATTATATGTGCTTAGTTAACCTTCTTCTTACTTAGTTGTATGTATTTTTATGATGTTTTGGGGGATTTTTTTATTTATTTATTTCTAAATGTTAATTTTAAGAAATGAAAACTATGAAGTGAATCAACTGAATATAGTGAAATTTAAATATGTAAAACTAAATTTAAAAGAAGGAAGAAAAGGAAGTGTTCTTAAACTATTCTAACTTGCATAAAAATGAATCAAACTTGTAAATGGCTAGAATCTGATCTAAAAATAGAGTGTCTATTCTAATGACTTTGAAAATTAAAGTTAAACCTACTCTATGGATTGAAATATGAATCTTATGACTGAAATTTGAAATTGCAATGCTATTCTAGATCAAATCGTATTCAAAGGAAAAAGCAACTAATGTATGATCAATCACTCCAACATTCAATATGGAAGTATGACATAGTCACCCTCTTTAGATGATGTACAAGAAACTGATTACACTTTAGTTTTGAAAATTAAATCTAGGAAACCATTTAAAAGTATGCAATGGAAAAATCAATTATTACATAGGTTAAACACTCGAGCACCCAATTTGGAAGTATGACAAGTCACCTTCTTGGCCTGATCTTTAGGAGCATACAATTATACAATTAATTGAGGATCTTAATCTAGGAAAGCAGTTTAAAAGCATGTAAAGTCAAACTTAGTGATTCCACGGGTTAAACACTCGAGCACTCAATTTCGAAGTATGACAAGTCACCTTCTTGGCTCGATCTTTAGGAGCATCTAATTATACAATTAACTTAGGATCTGACCTAAGAAAGCAATGTAAGAACATGAAAGGAAACTAAACAACTGTGATCTCTATTGCCTCAAACATAATCCAATTGGAAAATAGATGAATCTACCTTCTTGAGATGTTTTTGGAAAGAAAAGATTACACAGTCATTCTAACATTGATACTAAGAAAACATTCATAATTTGAATCTATGATATTGATCTAAAAGCTTCAACATAGTATTAATCTACTTGTGAATTGAAAAAACAAAGAAAATAATTAAACTAAAATAACTAATGAAAAACCTTCTCGTGTGCAGGGGCCCTTTGTGACAGAATAGGTCAAGATCCTAGCTGACTATATTGGCATTAAGAAGAAACTGGAACCACGAACACGATCCTTGTATTACGAAAAAGAAAAAATTTTAAAGCATACACAACATTTTTAGGAACTAAGATTGTCTTCGGTCTTTGCACAACCAGTATTTAAACAAAATAAAATGTGACTGTGAGGAGATAATTACGCCTACAGATGGCTATTCTAACCGAAACATAGAATTAAATTCTAACTCATTAACTCTTGATTTTCTACGTCAGATAAAATCAAGATTTCTTCGCTCTCGACTTACGTCCTTTGACCGAACTTTTACAATGATCACAAGCACCCTTTTTTGTCTAATTCAACCAAGTGGATAGGACAAAATCCATATTTGGATCATTTTGGAGATGCCGATGTGGCTTCTCCTTTATTTTCTCCTTGAAACCTATCAAACCATAAAAGTAGCTACGGAAACAACAATTAGCTGCGGAATAGGTTGCATTTTGTAGCTTAGTTACAAAAATCGATTCAAATAGCAATAACATCATAATATGACACAAAAAACATTAAAATTCATTCCCTGAAATAAAACATGGCATTTATCATTGATTGGAGTGTATGGACTTATGAAAAGTTAAGGAAAAGTGATGAGAAAGGATGTTAGATAAAGGACAATTCTGAGGTTCAACAAGTGTATGGTTGAATAAGGAAGAAGATCATAATGAGCATGTCCTCCATGAATTCATTAATCAAGAATATGAAACACACAAAAAGAGATTCCTAACGAAATAGGGCTTAATGAAAATAATTATGCTTATAACCTCTTAGAAAAATCACTAAAGATCAAACATATGGTAAGGAGACGAGTATATCATTCATATAAAATTGTAACAGAGAAAACATTATCACAAATTCGCAACACGAGAATTCCTGAATAATAGTTGCAATTGTCCTTTGATTTCTGGTAAAGAGTGATCAAGTACAAGCTACAAGACATTCACCTCTGATGTGAACCATAAAAATGACTAAAAATCACATACATATAGACAAAAAACAACTTCCCCTCTCCCAAGGTTTGAATCCTTCAGTGTAGGAACAACTCACAAGAATCTCTCAACAATACCTTAATGACTAGGTAGGTTAAAAAAAATCGTCCATTTAGAGTTTGACTGACCTTCTCCTCATTAATCAGGTCCAAAATTACATCAAAATGACCATGACAAGCTCATTTACATCATATTACATCAACTCAACATGAAATTAAATAAATTACATCATCAAACAAATATTTTCTAAGAAAAAACTTGAAATTTTCACAAACAGAAAAATCGCAGCGCATCTATGCTAAAGCACACTGAAAGCACATCGCCCAGCTTGTGAGGGACCTTTGAAGGCCTTCCCCTACTCCAAATCTAGTTTTGAAAGATGCTATGGAAAGTTGAGGATGTCTAGTTGTCATTATACACCTAAATCCATCAAAATGGACACTCCATGAGAGATAAAATTCATTTTCCAATAGCTACTCCCAAAAGTACAGTGCCTAGTCCAGAAAGGTGGCAGAAAGTGTGTTTTTGACATGTTTTTGGGAATTTATCTCCACTAGTTTGTTGAAAAGGCATAAAAATTTGATAGATGTGATGTATGTGGCATTATATATCCAACAAGGTAGACCTTTTGGTATTTGGATGGCTCAAGAAAAAGCGCAATGCAATTTTCGCTATTATGAGATTTCCAAATTAGCCAAAAGTCACAAAAAACCAAAAGAATTCAAAATTTCTTCAACACTTGTCAAAAATTATCCCATGAAGGTTTGTGATGATATTTCATGCTATGAGAGAGGCTTCAACAATTAAATCCAACTTATCCTTCTCTTTTTGCCTCATTAGGGTTTCTTTGAGCTTCTTTTTCAACTGCTTGATTCTAACTTGCAAGACCTAGTTTACTGTATAATAATGCACTTCCATGTGTCTTTGTAGCTTTTTGTTCCTATTTTTCTTCTTGAGAAACATTTCCATGTGTAAATTCACTCTATCAAGCCATCTTACCTTGTCTTTTTCAATTTCTACCAAGATGAGTTCATCTAGTGTCATTTGAGTTTTTGGTGGATATGTTTATTTTTTCTACTAAAGTGCTCTCTTGAGGACTCTTTTCCTTGGTCTCTTTGTTTTAACCTACTATTCCTGATCCTATGATTCATCAATATAAACCACTTCCTTACCTTTCACATCATTCTTTGTCAAATCAACTTTAGGCTTGGTTAAGAGCAGTTGATTTAACTTTAGCTGCATGTTGTCGTGCTGCAAGAATGAAACCAAGAAGTTAGCATTTGAAAAACTATCCCTGAGCTATTTAATCTCAACCTCTTTCTCCATGATGATCTGCTCAAGTTTTTTATTCTCCTCATTCACCTCCAAATCTTCCAATTCAGTGTCATGATGGAATTGTTCCTCATCCTACAATAGTGCCTCATGATGTGATCATGTTTCTTCCTCACCTAATGTAGGTTTGGCCCTTTCAACAATATCTGGAAAAAACACAAGCCTCTTACCTATGACATATTTTTTTGTCACCTCTGCCCTATCAATTGTTTTGGTAGGTTTTCTTGTGGAATCAACCTCTTTTTGTGCTGGTGATGACAAAGGAGTAGAGTGACTGCTAGACTAAGCTGGAGAAGACAAAAAAGAAATTGAATATATAAAACCATCCCATGAAAAATTGATCTGTGTGAGCTAATGGGAAACCATGATTTTCACCAAGCCATCGTGAAACAAACTAGCTTGATGATTTTCTCCCAATATCCTTACCTTCTCTGCCATCTTTATCATGATTTTGTGAAGGTAATGTGGCAAGTTTAGGGTTCTTACACCGGTGAAAAGCATAAAGATTCTCATATGATACTGATATAATGTTGAGTTTCTACCCTCACATGTGAAATATCTCATGATAAATTTCATGAGAGTGGCATACTTGTCCAGCAACTGTCTAAATGGGAATATGTGTGTCGGAGCTACTTTGTATTTTGGCTTCAAGTACATTTTGTAACTTTCAAGGTCAAGGTCTCTAATATTGAATCAAATTTCTCCATTGTTTGGAATCCTTGTGGTTATAGAAATGGTCTCTGTTGAAAGAGTGAACACCACCCCTGCAATGGTCACCTTATCTCTCCTCAATATGGTGGAAAAAGTGCTGGTAAGTTTGTCATGAAAGCCAAGTTCTTCAACCTTTTGGCAAAATGCAAGGCAACCAGCATCTTGAAATCATTTATTGAGGAAGGGTGATGACATGATCTCATGTGTTGAAGTGGGGTAATTCCTGCTGATCTGAACTCCCTTTTGTCTCTTCTACTTAGTTGTTTCAAAGTCCATTCCTAACCCTAGCTCAATGGGAAAGGGAATTAGGGTTTACTAAGGGAAAAACAGGGGATTTTGGAAGTTTTGAGAAATGAAGGGAGATGAAGGGGTTAGGGGTATCCTAAATTCTTAGGAAAATTGAGGGGGTAGGGAGGGATGTTAGGGAGAAGGTGAAAGTGAAATTTTAGGGAATAAGTGATGGGAAGTGTGTCAAAAGGGGAAAAAATAGACCTAGCCTAGGAGAGTCTAGTCTGGGCTAGGGTTGGTGGGAAAATAGAAAAAATTAGGGATAGGAGTGATGGGAAGTCATTATTAAGGTATATAATAGGTTGGGAAACGTGTTAGAGCTTCAATATTAGGGTTTTACTCAGCAATTTGTCAATGTGATTGTTAAACCAAGCAAATACAACAAAAACCCCAGAAGAGGGAATTTCTCTTTCCAAGCACAAAATGAACTCAAAGAGGTAGTTTTAGGGACCCAATTACTTGTATCTAATATAATGGAGCCTATTTTTTGATCTAGAAACCATATGAAATGAATATTTATGCCAAAATGAAGAAAACATAGCACTCAAGCAAAAGCGCGGCACATGCGCAGTGAATACGCAGCACAAGCACAACACAAAGGAGATATGGACACTTTGGAGTCAATAAATTGTTGTTATGAGTGCGAAAGATCTCTTTGAAGGTGGATAGACGTATATGGAAGGTATAATGAGTGAATGAGAGGCTCATTTGGTCTTTTGTAGCTTTGGAAATCGATTTTCTCCTTTGGTGGTTAAGTGGCCCCACCAAGTCCCTTTTTACCGTTTGATTTGAAACTGCGACTTTAGAACCTTATGAAACATATTACATGTTGAGAGGAATGAAAATAATATTTTGAAACCTTTATTGAGCATTTTTTACAATTACTACTCCTTCAATGTTGAATTTAATGGTGAAATGACTGATTTTAATTATTTTGACCCTAAGACCTAATGATGACACTACATGGAATGAACTGAATGATGACCATGGTGATGTGACTAAGATGATGATGAAGAAATTTTAGTGATGATTCATCAAAATGAATGATGGAAATGACCAAAACATGGATTGAAAGGAGTAGTAACACACCTACACACGCTAGCCAATGACCAAATGTTTATTGAACGACCTATTGAAACCATAAAAATTGACCTAAGACCCTAAAAAAAATTTATAAGAGCATATGTGATCACTGGTGACTGGAAGGACTGGAAGACACTAACATTCACTCCAGCCGGGGATGGCAGCTCGTTGGAGGTTTCAATAACACTGTAGACCAAGTAGCCTTATCCATTGGGCATGGAGTCAAAAATTAAGAGACCAAACTCAATACTGAAAACTAACTGACAAACTAAATTGAATTAGAATGAAACAAAACTTACTATAATTTTCAAACTAGAAACCATTCAAAGAAACCTTGTGGCCTTCACCTCGGGCTTCAAGCTTCCATGATTAACTCCTTCACACTTCGGCAAAAAATTAAAATGATATGTACAATGATGCTGAGAAACTTCAGAAATTTGATCAAAAGAGGTAGTGCTTGAGAAGCCTGCCATTGACTGGTCCTCCTCCATAGACTTGTCCATCCATTTCTTCCAGCAAGTAGGCATTCTTCCCTCTTGAAGCTGAAATAATGTATGGTCCCTTCCATAAGTTCTTGAAGTTACCATGCTTTCCTTTATCTTCATTTCGAGCATCCCAATGGAGAACTACATCTCCCATATTGAATTCATCTACTTTCATTTTCTTGTCATACACTTTCTTGATTCTTTCTTGAAGTTTAGAAGTGTTCTCAAAAACTTCCTCCCTGTTTTATTGCAAATGAATCATTTGGTTTATCTGCCGCTGAAAATCATTTGGTTCATTGCCAACTTCCTATAAAATCTTCATGACTGGAAAAAAAAGAGAAGTAGGAAATATTGTATGAACTCCATACACTAACTCAAAAGGCGAAATTCGTATGGACTTACTATTAATTACTGTGTCTAGCCACAAGGCATTGATGAGTTTCTTATGCCAATTTTTCTTAAAGAAATAATTGATTAATAATTATTGTAGAATTAATGCCTAGTAGGGTTTGTTGGATATTATAGGTTTTAGAATTCAAAATTTATTAGGAATTAATTAAAATTAAAATTAAAACGGTTGGTATTTTATTAGGGTTAGTTAATAAGATTTGATTAAAACTCATTTAGTAACATATATTTATGTAAAATTAAAAACATTAATTCATTAATAATAATTAAATTAAAAAATTTAATTATTTATTAAAACTTTTTAATTATTTATCATATTAAGCCTAAGAGAATTAGAGATTAATTTGATAAAATTTTAATTAAATTATTAAAATATTATAAAAAAAAATTAATTAGCATGACTTAGTGTCGGCTCCTCTTTTCATCTCCATTGGCCTTCACCATTTATACCTTGACTTCTTGCGACCTTCTTTCTTCCTTAATCCATTTCTCGTCCTGAAGATGGATCCACGTGAGGATTCGAAACATCGACAACTATTTTATGGTACTGTGGATGATCCGGTTTCTGAAAATAACAACAACAACCACAGGACTTTAAGAACCAATTTTTCTTATTTACCTCCAACACATATTTTATAATATTGACCAAAGACTTATTCGAAGACTCAATGAGTACATTTCCTTGCAGGTAGTATGTAGTTGAAAGACCCAATTTGATATTGTACTTCTCACAAAATTCCACCATATTTTTGGACTTAAATGCAACTGCGTTATCCATGATTATCTTCTGTGGATGACTAAATCTAGACAAGATATTAGATTCCACAAACTGAATGATAACCAAATCAGTAGCTTGCCTGGTTCGGATTTCCTCAATCCACTTTGTAAAATAGTCATTGGCCGTCAAAATCCACTTGTGCTGGGTGCATGATGAAGGATGGATCTCACCTATGAAATTGAGACCCCATTGTTGAAATGGTGCCCGAACTGATATGGGCTGCAAAGGAAGCAGGAGAAACTTCCTCTTCCCTTAAAAAATTTGACATTCATGAAATCTCATCACAGTCTTTTATACATCATAAAAAAAGGTATGCCAATAGAAACCAGCCCTAAAAATTTCTTGGATGTGGTTTTACAGAATAAATGACCGCCACAATCACTCGTATGAAATTCATTCATCACCTCCTTCGCTTCTCTTTCCACAAGAAAATTCCGCAAAACACCTCTCGGGTCTTTCCAATATAAAACATTGTCTAAAATTCAATATTTTAAAGCCTTTAATTTTAGTGATCTACTTTTGCTTTTAGACACACCCAACAAAGGATTTTTGTGTTACAGTACATAAAAAATATCAACATACCAAGGGAATGAAATGAAAATATGAGATACCTGTGTCAATGAGTCATCAATATCCGCTTTAGAAAGTGCATAAATCATATTTATATCCAGTGCATGAAAATTACATTTTTCCATCAACTTTTCCAAATCCTTTCCCTTGATCAGTTTTGTAGGTTTAATCTCCAGGTCATATTCAAGCATGGCTGAAATCCGTTTCCCTCACCTCCCTTCAGGATCATTTTTCATCAAAACATCATTTACCGCTACATTTGAAACATAAGCTATGATGTGAGAGTGAAGGATGTATACCTAGAAGTCTTTTAATGCTTTCAACAAGGCTATAACATTTTTTTCAATAATTTTGTATCTCAATGCCACATCTCTTATGGTCCGACTGAAAATGACAATTGGGTGCTTTGTCTTTGAGTCCTTTTTCTATATTAGGACAATAGCTAAGGAGTTCCCAGAAGCGAATGAAAATATAATGAAGTATATAGTATAAATAGGGTTGATCATTGTGGGATCACATGTTAAATCAAATTTGACTGTATTGAATGATTTATTGCATCTTCTAACCATCTTACCTCACTGTCCTTTTTCAACATGTCTGTCATATCTCTAAGGTGTTCAGCGAGATTGGGGATGAATTTCCTCAAAAAAATTATCTTAGGGTTGAATTATTAGATCTCCTTTTTTTTCCTTGGGAAGTCCAACTGCTGAATATCTTCGATACAAGAGGGATCAATGCAAATGACATCTTTTGAGATGATGTGCCCAAGTGGTTTTCCCTCCTCCATGGAAAATAGGCTTTTCTTAGGATTCAACGAAACATTGAATTTCCTGAATTTTTGAAACACTATTCTCAAGTGATATAGGTGCTCATCATTTGACTGTGAGAAGACAATAACATCATCAAGGTAAACCACAAGAAATACAATCTTCTCATTCAAGAAAGCTATGTCCATAGCACACTTAAATGTAGCCCCTGCATTCTTTAGCCTAAATGGAATTTTTGCGTACATGAAAGTACCCCATGGAATTGTAAATGTTGTTTTCTCTTGGTCATATTCATGCACCAATATCTGGTTGTATCCTGAGTATCCATTGAGGAGTGACATTCTTGAAGCTCTGACTACCCTCTGCAAGATGTGGTCCATTTTCACGAGAGGATAATTTTCCTTTAAGGACACCTTGTTCAAATTTCTGAAATCTATGCAAAGATGAATCTACCCCGTCTTCTTCCTTACTGGAATGAATTTAGACATCTAATCTGAAAACTGAATAGGAACTATAATACTAGCTTTGTAAAGTATATTTACCTCTTTTTCAATCGATGGTAGCAGTTTAGGATTGATGCTCCTTAGCTTCTGGTGGAATAGCTTTTGATCTGGCTTGATTGGGATGGCATGTTGGATGAATTTTTTATTGTACAGTTTTAAATATGAATAGTCCCAAGCGAATTCATAAGAAAACTCACTCAAAAGAGTTGTGTACTTACCTTTCAACTTAGGGGATAAATACCTTGATAACTTAAATATCTTGGGTTATCCGTTCTACCAATGTTTACATCTTCAACACTTACTTCGGTGGGGACCATTGTTGGCTTTTTCGCGACATCATCATGATCAAATAACTCTTACAAAGGTATAAGACCTTGTGGAATGTTATTGTCCTTTAGTTGCAACACCTAAAATTCAACAACTTCAATTACCTAATCATCTTCATTATACACATCATCAATATGGGATTTATTAAAATCCTCCTCCATCTGTAGAAAATTGTTTATCTGTTTATCATCCCAAAATACTTGCGAGTATCTCAGATTGTTAGGGATAGTTGGGAGTTGCTTCACATGAATTTCAACATTTTTAGTAGCATGAATAGGAACCCTAAAAAAAATTTTTGTTGTTGTCTATTGGGTATGTGTTAGATTCTTTCCACGATTAGTCGCATGCACAGGGTTGGTCATAGGGGGTGCAGTAGCCCCCTAGATCGGGGTCTGTGGCAGCACCCTGGAAAAAAAAATTTGGACCCTATTTTTCGATGGGCAGACCCACCCATGGTTTTTTGCATGGGTTTGCACAAGGTTTTGGGGCATGATGGTTTTTCGTCCCCTAGTATTTTGTAGATCCAATGAAGGGAACTACGATTATGTTCTAATCCAGTGTTAATGGATTTGGTTTTATGAATGCTTCAACATGTATATATATGTGTTGTAACACTAAAAGGAATATAATGAAAAATCAAGCTGGTAGTCTTGATTTGGGATCTAGGGGAAAATATCTCTGTATATCTGTTTTATTTTTTATTCTCTCGCTATTCTTTATTTTCTATTTTTAAGATTCATTTTCAGATAATTTATGTACAAGGTGAAATCCTACATTTGGTATCAGAGTTATTTTGGCTTCAAGCCTTTACTACTAACGGGTTTTTTTCTTGGGCCTGTGTTAGACCTTGTTTAATGGGAGATCTGCAGGAACGATTATTGCAGTGAAAGAAGATGGCAAGCAGTGGAAAGATAGAGATCGGAAACTTAATGGTCAGAATTTTGAGTTGTGGAAGCTCAATATGGAGGATCTGCTGGTGGATAAAGATCAGTGGATCGTGGTAGATCCGGGTACTAAACCAATGGCAATGTCATATGATGATTGGAAGAAGATAGATTGGAAGGCAAAGAGCACAATATGGTTGTGTGTCTCAGATTCAGTATTGTTGAATGAATCTGGGGGAGCTAAGACCAAGACTTTGTAGGACAAGCTAGGGACTTTGTACCAATCTAAGTTTCTGGTGAATAATTTTTTCCCGTGAAAAAAGCTATATAACCTGAGGATGAAGGATGGAGACTTGGTGATAGATCATCTGAACACCTTCAATACTATGGTAAGTTAGATGTCATCTACTGATATTAAAATCTCAGATGAAGATAAATGCATCAGTTTTTTGTGTTCTCTACCAGATTCATGGGACATTTTGGTTATTGCAATAGGTAGCAATACAACTACCTTGAATTTTGATGAAATTGTCTTAGCCTTGTTTTCGGGGGAAATGAGACAGAGAAATATGGAGGGTGAGAATGGAGATGCCTTATCTGTACGAGGAAGGTCCTAGAATGGAAACAAGAATAATGTTTTGAGTGGGAGATCTAAATCTAGAGGGAGATCTAATCTCCAGGAAAGTTTATAAAGGTGTGTTGGAAATGCGGAACGGAAGCACGCTACAAAAATGACTACAGATGTAAATCTCCTGAGAAAGGAAAGGGGTTTGATGATGCTCCTTCTGCAGAGGCAAAAACCACCTTGGATGAAGGTGGGGCTGATTATTTGGCTTCTTCTTCAAATACACATGTAGATCATGAGGCATGGTTGATTGAATCAGGTGCATCCTTTCACTTCACTCCCCATAGCGAATGGTTTTGCGAGTATGAGAAGTATTATGGTGGTGATGTCTTCTTAGGGGATGATATGAAAGAGAAAATCACCGGAAGTGGAAAATTCACGCTGAATCTGCAAGCTAGAAGGATTAGAACACTTCCTGGTGTTCTACATATTCCCGTGTTGGCTAGAAATCTTATTTCTGTAAGCAAGATGGATGATGGAGGTGTAAAAACAGTGTTCGAGAAAGATACCTCCAAGATGGTTCAGGGAGCACTAGTATTAATGCGGAGAGTTCGGATTGGAACTTCATACAAGCTTCATGGTAGCACTGCTATTAATGGGTGCAACAGTTCTGTGGTTCCTGAAAGTGGAGCAGAAAGCGTAGCGGCCTCTGGAGAAAAGACCATGCTATGGCATCAAAGGCTTGGACATATTGGAGAGAAGGGCCTTCGAATAGTGCATGGAAATGGTATGGTAGAAGGTATGTCTAATTGCTCTCTGGATTTCAATTTCTGTGAACATTTTCTATATGGGAAGAAAAATCGGGTGAGTTTTCCTTTTGGTGCTAAGAGGGAAAACAAGATATTAGAGCTTGTGCATAATGATGTGTTTGGATCTGTGTCGGTTCCATCACTCATAAATTTTGTGTACTATGTTTCATTCATAGATGAATTCTCAAGGAATACATGGATATATTTCTTAAGGAAGAAATCTGAAGTCTTTGAAAGACTTAAATAATTTAAGGCTCTAGTGGAAAACCAGATGGAGAAGAAGATAAAGGTGTTGAGGACAGATAATGGTGGAGAGTTTTGTAAGAAGGTATTTGAAGAATTATGTAAGTGTGATATAGAATGACATAAGACTAATCCATACACACCTCAGAAAAATGGAGTTGCAGAAAGAATGAATAGAATGCTGATGGAAAAGGCAAGAAGCATGCTCAATGGTACCGGGTTAGGACAGGAATCCTGGGAAGAATAAGTGGAGATTGCATGTTACCTGGTTAACAAATCACCTTCATCAGAGTTTAAGGATAAGACTAGACGTGAGGTATGGATTGGTAAGAAACCCTCTCTTTCACATCTGAGGGTAATTAGATGTGATTCATATGTACGTGTTCCAAAGGAGAAAAGGAACAAGTTGGATAATAAATATGAAAGGTGCATCTTTATTCAGTATAAGGATGGTTTAAAAGGTTACAAGCTTTGGAACCCGGAAACAAGGAAGGTTGTGTACATCCAAGATGTGGTGTTTAGAGAGGTGAAAGATTTTGTTAAACATGAAGGCCTACCAAAGGAACCTGAGAAGATAGAGTTTGAGCTAAAGGAGGATGAATCGGACTCTACAACAAAATAATATTTAGAATAGGAAGAGCCACTAACTCCAACTATGAGAAGATCAGTTCAAGAAAGAAGGCAACTAAAAAGGTATAGCCCATCTGCTTTCTGTTCAAATTTTTATTTAAATATAATTTATGATGAACCCAGAACTATCAGGAAGGAAGTGGATTCAGAGGATGGAAAACTCTGGAAGGAGGCCATGGTTGATGAAATGGCATCCTTGCACAAAAATAAAGCATGGGATCTGCTGGAGTTTCCAGCAGGAAGGAAGCCCATCGAGAGCAAATGGGCGTTTAAGAAGAAGATGAATGTAGAAGGCAAGGTGGATAAATACAAAGTTTGATTGGTAGAAAAAGGTTATTCCTAGGTGCCAGGAATTGATTTTGGTGATATTTTTTCTCCTATTGCCAAGGTTACTTCTATTATATTACTTTTATATGTTGTTGCAACATTTGATTTTCAGGTAGAATAGATGGATGTGAAGACATCATTTCTTCACGGGGATCTGGAAGAGGAGATCTACATGAAGAAACCTGAAGTCTTTATGGTGAAGGGTAAGAAAGAACTGGTATGCAAGTTAAAAAACTCTCTATATGGGTTACAAAAATCACCAAGGATGTGGTATTAGAAATTTGATACCTATATACGGGGACTTGGCTTCACCAGAGGAAAAGAGGATCACTATGTTTATTTTAAATTAATTGGTGACTGTGTTATTTATTTGGTATTTTATGTGGATGATATGTTGTTGATTGGATGACAAAGAAATTATCCAGGATTTGAAGACCCAATTGTTCTCCAAATTCGACATGAAGGATCTTGGTGTTGAAAACTATATTTTGGGCATGGAAATTAAGAGAGATCGAGCAAAGAGGAAGATTTGGTTAAACCAGAGGAAGTATTTAGAGACAATATTGCAGAGGTTCAATATGTAGGATAGTAAACCAGTGAAGGTTCCTATTCCTATAGGTGTAAAGCTATCTGCTGAAAAATGTCCCAAGACACAAGAAGAAGAGGAGTATATGTCCCATGTTCCATATGCAAGTGCAGTGGGTAGAGTGATGTATGAAATGGTCTATAATAGAACAGACATTACACATGCAGTGGAAGTATTGAGCTTGTTTATGTCAAAACCAAGGAAGGAGCATTGGACAACAATGAAGCGGGTTTTCAGATATTTGTGTGGCACTAGTGATTATGGTTTGTGCTACCAGGGAAGACTAGGATTGGACAGAGTCTTGGACATCTACGATTTTGTTGATGAAGAATGGGGTGGAGATCTATACCAAAGAAGATCTACAAGTGGGTATGTGTTTAGCCTATTTGGAGGTGCAATCAGTTGGATGAGTAAAAGACAGTCCGTAGTGGCTCTTTCAACTACAGATGCAGAATACATGGTAGCCACTCATGCAAGCAAGGAAGCAGTTTCATTGTAGAGATTGTGTTCAAGTATGGGGTTGGTGCAGTGAGCTATAAGGATAAAATGTGATAGCCAAAGTGAAATTTTCTTGGCTAAGAACCCTGCTTATCATTCAAATACAAAGCACGTTGATGTTCAATATCACTGTGAGAGATATGGTTGAGGATAAAAGGGTGTTGCTAGTAAAGGTGGAGATTTTGAAGAATGTTATAGATGCATTGATGAAGTTTGTGAGCACTCCAAATGTTGGGTGTGGAGCCATATTATCTTCTTTATTTTGTATCACAGTGTTGGAACCCTGTTCTAAATAGGGCGGCAACACCGACCTTAATTAAACACTTCCTGGGGGTCTAGGGGGGGCGGCGCAGTGCCCTCAAAGCTAACAATAGATGTAAAATTTCCTTGTAAAAGTATTGTAATTTCTAATCAATCTCGGTCGTTCATTAGGCAGATGATTTGACAGTATAACTTATGTTTAATTTACGGTTTTTTCCCTAGAAGGAAACTCCTCGTTTTATATGAGGGTATTGTATGTGCATTCTCAAAGTGAGAAACAAATAGGGAGACTGTGAGAGAGAAAGGATATTACATCAGATCCATTGTAGGTTGTGTCTCTTCATTTTGCTGGATAATAGAAAGGAAGGACTGGATGTTTGGGGTGGACGTACCCCAAATTGGGTGAACCACGTATATCTGTGTCTCTCTAGTTTTATGTTTTTTTGTGTTTGTGTTTTCCGCATATTTTATGTGTTAAATTGTTCTGTAATATATAATTTTCTAACACATAATTTTTCATGGTGTAGAGAAACAATGGGTGTTGCAGAGCTGGACTAATGACTAAGCTCTCCTATGGCCCCCTGCAGAAATAAAACAACAAGTGGGAGAATGTTGGGTATGTGTTATATTATTTCCATGATTAGTCGCATGTGCAAGATGGGGGGGAGTCACAGGGGGAGTGATAGCCCCCCCTGTACGTTGTGTTGGGCACAACAACCCCCCCTGTTTGGGGTTCGGGGTAGCGCCATGGGAAAATTCTTTTGGACCTTATTTTTTGGTGGGCGGACCTGCCCATGGTTTGTGCATGGATTTGCACATGGTTTGGGGGCATGATGTCTTTTGTCCCCTGATATTTTGTAGTTCCAGTCAAAGGAACTACGGTTATGTTCTAATCAAGGGTTAATGGATTGGGTTTTATGAATGCTTCAGCATGTATATATGTGTGTAGTAAGACTAAAAGGAATATAATGAAAAATCAAGCTGGTGGTCCCGATTTGGGATCCAGGGGAAAATATCTGTGAACATATTTTTTATGTTTTATTCTCTCGCTATTGTCTATTTCCTATTTTAAGATTCATTTGCAGATAATTTCTGTACTGGGTGAAAACCTACATTGTCAACAAAAATCCCCTCTGCGGACAAAGGCGATCTCTCTAGCCCTAGACTGGGTCTAGCAACATGAGATTCTATCTAACATAATATTTCTTAACTAATGCTTACAATGCAAATAAGAAAGAGACATAAATACATTTTTCCAATCGCTATCCTTAGATTTGTTGATGGTGACCTCGATCCACGATCCTTGTAGGCTCACCTCTTACTGCTGAAGGCACACGAATACCTGTGGATGATCGAGAGACAAAAACAAACATGATATAATATATAATAAACGTAAACACTAGCTATCTAGTAGACCAACTAGTATCAAAATATTTTCATAATCATGTAGACAAATATAGAAAACAAACATCAGATGTTATTATTGATAAATTACAAAAGAATAGCTTACAACCAGGCCTTGATGTTGGAGGCGTCCTTAGGTGAAAATCTAAGTCATTCTCCAATGCACTTAGGCTTAATCATGATGTTAACATGAAAAGGGATGAGAGTTCAGACGAGTCTGACAATGATCAACCAAACTCTAAACTTGGGGGAATGAGGGAGGTGAATTTATAGTAAGGAGAAGGAGGTTAGGAGACCATGAAAGGAGGACGAAGCCCCACTTTCTAAGGGATGATCCCCCATGGATGAGATCAAGGCTCCAAAATGAGAGAGATCGACCTTATCATCTCTGTTCAACAACCAAATCACTCCCCTTGAGCTTCTAGAGGTCAAAGCTTCACCTCCATTTGAGGAAGCACTTCCCGAAATGGGATCAACACAGTTTTCCAAGAAATTAGGGCGTTGGGCCAGAACTGGGAAAAGGACATCAGTGCGGCCATGGCACCAGGAAGGGCGCTAAACCAAGAAACTAGGAATTTGACCAAGTTTCTTAAGTAATCTTTCAAGAAAGTCTTGTTTGGATCTTGAAGGGGATATGTTAGCATATTTCTTGATGATGGAAACATTGCACAAGATTCTTCACGGATCATTTCAGGATCAAGGACGGGAAAATGAGCATGGTTACAAATTACTTTGTAATAGATGCCCCGTAAATAATGAAGGCAGAATAGGGAGTGATGGCTGAAATGCTTTATGAACCAAAACAAATAACGAAGACCACCTTTGGAGAACTTTCCAGATAAAACATTTACAATGTATGAAATCTCTGGTATAAATACACCTAACCAAAGAATGTTGTAGTAGGCATCAACTGACAGATGAGCCCATGGTATGGTCTTGACCATCTGTCTAAAAGAGATAATAGAAATCGATCCGCCATATGAACGTAGTCATCCATATAGATAGGATCATGTATACAATCATGAATACTCAATAACTCCTCGCATCCTAGACAAAAAATTAGATGTGACCCAAGGTCTTCACCGCGATCTCAATCAACCCAATATACGAATATAACCATGTGAATATATGTGTTGGTTTCAAACATGGCATAAACCACCTGATTACCAGCCAATGATGAGAATCGTTAACAAGCATGAGAGATACCACCAATAATGGTGATGGACCTTATGGTACAACAACATAATCTACAAGTGTGAATAGATGTGTTGAAGTCGAACACTTGCAGAATCATTCGATCAAAGGCCAATGATGTGAACTTGTCATCGATTATGAAGAAATTTCCATTGAGGCATGCAAGCTCCAAGGTACTGAAATAAGTTTCTAATCACCGTACCGGATAATGAGTTGAATTCAACAGGAAGTTATTCATTGAAGGAGGTCTGTAATGATTTCCACATCATCGACATGAAATGACAGATACCTTAAGATGATAGGAGTGATTCAGGATTGTAATATAGCAGAGTAGATATGCAGGAGATGTTTGAAAAAAAGGACTTCTCTTGAACACATTGGTGACCCGACTCCTGAGTGTGGAAACATTTGACTCAAATAGGATTAGAGGTCATGTTGAAAAAATTAGTAATCAGATAAGAGGCAAATAGATTTCCCAAACCCATGGATGCAAAGTGACGAATGTAGGATTTCCCCAACCTGATATGAATTGAAAATAAGGGTCATGTTCAAGAGTGACAAGCTGCCCAAAATACACATAGGATGTTCACTTTCAATTTTCCCCCATTATTGCTAACGAGTACCTCTTTATTTTTTATAGCCAGCATGAAGAGGATAGCATACGCTAAGCATGTAAGTTCATTCTTCAAATGAGTCCATCCTAGTAATTTTAACAAGCCCTAGGAAGGAGGAACTTGGTCTCGTCATGGTGAAAAGTATTTCATTGTTTAATCTTTAACGAGTCTAGTGAAAGGTAAACTCGGTAAATTTTCATGTTTAGGGAGTTTGAAAAGAAACAAAAAGAAAATCCCATCATGTCCCTTTTCGTAAGTCATCTCTTGAATCTGAAAAAGTAGAAAACTATGTCCGAGAGAACCTCTTGACCATGTTCGATCAAGGTATTCCTTTTCCGTAAATAGTAAACCTAAACCCAAAAAAAGGGTAAATTTATACTAAGATCACATCAATTCACTCACTTTAACGAGTTTGAAATGGAAAGTACTTGGCAATCTTTTCATTTTTTAGAGGCAGAAAAGAGTTGAAATTTGACTCCAGAGGGGTTCATTTTTTGTAAATGTTTAGCAAGCTCAAAAAAAAGATAAAATTCAACTTGTTTGCATCGGAAATGATCATCAGTAGTGTGAAAGTCCTATATTGCACATAAACAACAAACATCGCGGATATCAAAGAAAAATAATAAAATATTGGCAATTTTTTTTCAAAAATCTATAAATAGACCAAAAAAAAAACCATTTTCACCTTTCCATTTTGAGAAGATAATTTTGTCCATTTTCCCTCCAAATTTCAAATCAGTGGTGCGGCTGATCTAGGACACCAATCATTGATCCGTCAGCAACAGGTAAGAGCTCTGAACCTCTTTTTCATTTTAATTCTATTCATTTGGCATTTAGTTTCTATAATTAAGGATTTTAGGGGAGAGATTTAAAAACTTAAAATCACCTACGACCAACGCAATTTCAAGCTATCAAGGTCGATATGGTTACGCTCATCCCATTAGAGCAGCACACCAACAACGTCGAATCATTTTGGATAGATGCACTAGCCGCAAGAAATATTTTAAATTGATAAAATATCCAAACTCCAATGTTAACTTTTAAAAAATCCTCCATGAATGCTCCTAAAAGACCAATTGGACATGTTTTGTAGGTGCTTTCAATGAAGATGTCGGTCGAACGGAATGAATGAGGCCATGAGGTGGAAGACCACCAAGCCTTGTAGAACCAGGATTGTGTCAATGCTTTGTGCAATTTCGAATTTTGAAATTATTTCAAGCATCTGGCCTAAGAACTCAACTGGAGCTTATCCAGTATCTTATTAGTATCTGGTATGTGGATCGACAGTTATTCATCATCGAGGACCAAGAATTAGAACTAGATGTTATGTACATATATTTTAACACCAAGTTATCTAGGCAAGGGGAGAAAAACCAACTCTTTGGGGCTCTCCCACGAGGTGAGAGAATGAGCATGCTCATCCAGAGACACTTTTTTGGGGCACTGAAGATAGAGAGTGGGAAGGTAGACATATCTTCCATCAGAGTGCTTCCCCTTTGCATGATACTACATTGTATCACTAGAGTGGAAGGTCTGAGGCATTTCATGAGGCAATGAAATCATAATTCCAATATGCGATGGATTTCTTAACCCCAACGATGTTCAACTGGTGTGAGGGGTTGATGGCTAACATGAAGAGCTAGCTAACCAAGTGCAAGACATGGAGACTAAAAAAATTCAGGTACGTGTCAATACTGGTGACCTTCCTTCTGGAGAGAGTACCCCTGTTCTAGTATTAGTGGTTAGAGATCCATGATCCAGCCCCAAGGGATCCGAGGCTGATGCGATGTTGTGACATAATGCCCCGAAAGGGAGGAGGGCAACAAATTAACTTCCCCAAAACCTTATTTAGTTGTTTGTGGCATTATTTGACCTTAGTTTAGGACTATCTTATGTCGGCATCGACTTCAGAGGAGATCTAGATCTTTTGATCCCACCAAGCACACAATGGAACGATGTAGGTAAAAATTGTTTTTTAATTTTTTTTTTTACTTTTTAGATATTTTTGTTATGTTTTCTGACACGTAAAATTATGATTTTGTTACAGATATGGGTCCTCAAATACCTCTCAACATGTTACTGATTATACGACGGGTAGCCCTTCTAGCAGAGGATGCTCCTTATGAGGAGGGACTAGACACATTAGCTGAGTTGTAGCAGAACGTGGTCGGCCTCATGTGAGGCATTCTAGATTATCCCACATTTGATGAGATCCCACTACGCTTTTAGAGACAAAATGTTGGAGTTTAGGGAAAACTACGTCGATTACTCTAGCGAGTAATCCAAGCAGACACCTGCTACCATGAGCACCATGTGGGTGGATAACAACCCTATTTATACATTTTGTACTAATGTAGGCTCGAAGAGCCATTTTTGTAACAGCACAAATATTTTTTGAGCTTTTGGATGTAACACACTTACATACCTATAATATACATACATACATACATACATACATACATACATACATACATACATACATACATACATATATATATATATATATATATATATATATATATATATACATGTTTCTATGGCTACTTGTGTATCATAATGATGTCTTGATTTACATATTGCACAAATTTCTATCTAATACATGGTTTGCTAATGAATTTGTTAATGTATTTAAATGCCTTGGAATGTGTTGATATGTGATAAAATCAAAATCCATTTCCAATAATATAACACGTAAATACATACACAAAATTTTAGGATTGTGCACATAATAATGCCCATTCAATTGTAACACAATGAGCTGTGAGTCCAACTTAACAACCAAATATCTAATCCCAAGATCATTGGAACCCGATAATAGTTTGATCACCGCAATATAATCAGAAATATTGTTAGTTGTTCAACCCAAACAAATGCCTTGTAAATTAATCAATTCACCATTAGGAGAAAAGAGTGCATGTGCTTCGGAAGACAAGTTATGTGTGTTATGGCAAGCACCATTAGCAAAACAAAAATAGTGATCCGAAGACATCTATAAACCAAGTGGAACACAGGGTAAGCAGAGGAAACATTTCTGCAAGGCAAACAATCACACCAAAAATCGACTCAAAGAATACTAATGAATAACACACTAATGTACAAATTATCACACTTAATATTAAGCGTAATATTTCTTCAGATAGAGCCCATTTCAGGGCTCAACCAAAGGATTTCCTTCATAATCAGCTAGCTCATAGGCTCCACATTCCAAAACACATTGAATGATATAGGGCCCATGCCACATTGGCTCGATATTTCTAACTCCCAATTTATCACGAGCTTGGTCATAAAGCAGGACCAAGTCACCTTCACAGAAAACATGATGTGTGACATTTTTGTCATATTTCACCTTAATTCGTTGTTTCTGTGCTTCAAGAGCTAAAGAAAAAAGCCTTCTGGTCTCATCGAGATGCGAGAGGTACATCAGACATTCCTTTTCTAGTGAAGTACCAAGAAGGAGTTTGATAGCCAGCTTCAGGGAAGGAATCTCACACTCGATCGTGAGTTTGGCCTCTAGACCGTACACGAATTTGAATTGTGTGAATCCAGTGGAAATATTAGCAGAGGTTGGGTATGCCCACAGAGCATATAAAAGCATAAGGTACCAGTCTCGTTTGTGCTTCCCAATGGTGCGTTGAAGCATGGTCACCAAGACTTTCTTGACAGCTTCAACTTGGGCATTGGCCTGTGGATAGTAAGGTGTGGAATTATCGTGACATAACCCCAACTATGCAAAAATCTCTGTCATCATATGATTACGAAAATGAGTTCCATGATCAGTGATAATAACTTTCGGGACACCAAATCGAGGTATGACATTATAGAATAAGAATAGTGTCATAGTGAGACCTTCATATCATATGCATGCATCACCTCGGACCATTTAGTGAAATAGTCAACGAAAAAAATATATAGCCATGCCCCTCGGATGAGCGAGGGTTACAAGTCATAACATCAATGCCCCATTTCCCAAAAGGATTGACGGTCACAACTAGGTGCAAGGGTGAGGGTGGGGAACGTTCTTTTCGAGAGTAAATCTGTAAATCATGCCATTTTTTATTGCGGTAATGTAATATTTAAAAATAGACAGCTATAAATAACCTGCACAAAGGATCTTTTGAGTGGTAGTGTAACCAGACATGTGGCCAACACAAGCCCTAGAGTGGCAGTCATTGAGATCTTTCTCAACTTCCTCGAGAGCCAGACAACGATGGACAATAGAGTCAACACCAGTGAAATAGAGGGTGTCTCCAATGATGTGATATGGTTTGGACTAGTAGCGAATCCGTCTTCACTCAAAGTGCGATATCTCTGGCCGATAGGTCTCGTTGTGGAGATATACAATGATTTCCCCATACCAATGATCATGAGTACTAATGAGAAAGAGAACCTTATCGGGGATGGACTAATTTGTAAGAGTGGGATCATCCACGATGGGAAGAACACAAATCAACTTAGCAAAGACCAGCGATTTGTTCAACTAAGGAGCAACGAATTCTAATTCGAACGCTTGAAGGAAAATGATCCATTTTGAGTACTTTCCCCCAATTAATTGGTGTGTGAGAATGTAATTCATGGAGTTTCAATCATAAATCACTAAGGTTTTGCGTAGGAGAATGTAGTGACGGAAACATTGAATGACATGAATAGTAGCCAATAAAAGTTTATCTACATGAGCATAGCAGGTCTCGGTATCGAATATATTATGGTTCAAGTAGTAAAATTCATGTTCCTAACCATCGTCATCAGCCTGAACTAGCACCATACCAATAGTATTGTCGGCGGCGGCAAAATACAAGTAATAGTCACATTGATAATTAAGAGGATGAAAAAACGAAGCCATGATGAGGGCTCGTTTTATTGCATCAAAAGAGATCTAATCAATTTCATCCCATAACAACGAGATTCCCTTTTTCAATAAGCACGTAAAGCATTTGGAAAGCTTCGCATAATTCAGTATGAAATGGCAGAGGAAATTATATTTCCCCCGCAAACTTTGCAGTTGATGAATAGAAGATGGAGGAGGAAAATTGACGATTGCCTTGACTTCAGAGGATCGATGTGAATGCCTTTGTTAAACACCACAAAACCTAGGAGCTAACTGCATTCGATGTAGAAGACACACTTATGAGGATTCAACTGGATATTATAGTGTCGATAGTGTGGGAAGATAGCTCTAAGGTGTTCTGGGTGATCTCGATGTTTTGCAGAATGAGTAGGAAGATCATCAAGATATGGATGAACTATGTGCTTGATGTCATGGAATGCATAAGACATTGCTAGAAGTTTGCTCTAACATTATAAAGGCTGAAAGGGAGCTTATTATAGGGGAAATTCCCCCATGGACAGATAAAATTGGTTTTGTGTTGATCAACTGGAGCGATGTTGATCTGGTTATAGCCTGAAAAACCGTCCATAAAGGAAAATATCTCACTCCTGAAACATTCATCAATGTTTTTATCGATAAACGGATTAGGGTAATTGTCCTTAGGAAAAAATCGATTGATATCACATTAACCAATGCAAACACGAATAGTCCCTTACTTCTTATTGAGAGGAACAATATTGGAGACCCAATCTATCAATTGTATGGGATAGATAAAACCATCTTTAAGAAGTTTTTCAACTTCACCCTTTATAGCGGGATCCTTTCTCGGGTGCGCAGGACGAAGTCGTTGGCAAACGGGCTTCGACTCTGAATAGGTGGTAATTTCATGCACCACGATACTTGGATCAATGCCAGGAATATCTTCATATGACCACACGATGACATCAGGGAACTCCTGAAAAAGTTCCTTATAGATCTTGATCTCATCGAGAGAACAAGACACACCGATATGCACATTCTCTACAATCCCTGGTTTAACATAGATGTCAATGAGAATGGTCAGAGTGATATTTCCCATGTTTCCTTCAAACAACACTTTATGAATCAAAGCTAGATTCTAAAGTGGGTCAGTCGGTACCGGTGAGGCATGGGATCCTAGACAGGCGAAGATGTCACCTTGGATTGGGAGAAACAAGGAAATATGATGTCCATCATCCCTTGGATTTCCTTCAAGAGACATGACCTCCATGATACTCTCGTTAGTGGAAAAAGTCTTATTCAAGGCATCATTAGAGTCTGAAGAACAAAACCAAGGAGACTGTGCATAGGTTTCTAGGTAAGAAAACAAATGTGAATTGGTCTCGGATGCAGCCTCAAAAGCCGTGAGAATATCTTGATACATTTTCTCAGCTAGGCTAAGAGGCATAACATAACCAAAACTTTCAATTTGGTAGGGATTGGGAAAAATTCATGGATCGTGACCAGAAGAAATCATATTGATGGAGGCGAAATTTAGAGGCGGAAACAGAAAAAATCCCATAAGAGATGAGTGTTTTGATGCTCTCGCATTCATATTGTAAGATCTTTTCCAAAGAACACCTTTTGGGGGTGGTCAGATGATGGAGTCACTACTCGGTCTCTTGATCTCAGGAGGACCATAGGTAGGAGGCATGGAAGAGGAGGAATGATCTGGGACTTCCGCTTCCACAGGAGCCTTGGATGGATTGGGATAATCTTTCTTTTTTGTGGTGATGGAAATAGATTGCGTTCTAGCCATGAACACTTGAGAGCTACCAGATGATTGAGCCTAGTATACCATTTTTGTTTGTTGGGAAGGGAACGGTTCTTTCAAAATAGTCAGAGTCCCGGGTGTTCCCTTCACAAGATGGGAAACTTCGGTACGCCGAGGACAATCCTTGGTGTAATGATCCTCATCACATATTAGACAAGGATATTTGGGCTTACATGTTGAAGAATCACTAGCAGATGACTTCTTTGAACCCTATTTAGGGTTTTCAGATTTATACTTGTTTTACCCTTTTTCTTACCCTTCAAGGATTTATTTGTTGAGGTAAACTGAACAACAATTACCTCTAAGGTTTTACCAGGATTCTTTTGGTTATGGGAAGGAACAGGAGGTGTAATGACAGTAATGGATTTGGACTTCAAATAAATCTTAGGCTCACTACTATCAATATGGGCCACTGTCCTAATAACACCATCCATCGGAGACGTAATAGGAGACTGAGATGATGAAGGATTAGTCAAAGGATGCAACACATCAGTTAATAACTCATACAGAGTCCCGAACTGAGAATAAACCAAGTCAAGGTATTGAGCTCTAGCGATGACCTCCTCTTCCGTGACACACCCTCCCATTGCAATATCTTTTACAATTTTGGGAACAAATGATTTTTTGAACCATTCGGTCAACAACTGATCAAGGATCTCAAATTTTATGAGGCGACGATGATGCCTCCATTCATGGATGTGATCTGAGATATGCGTAGCAATCGAATGCTTCAATGAGGTGAACAAATGGGTGTTGGTTTCATACTAGACAAGCAGTTGGAAGTGAGTGAGGAAAGCCATAGCCAAGGAATTGAAATCGAAGGAAATTCCTTGAGGGAGCTCAATGTACCATTTGGCCGCAACACAGTTCAAATTGCGCTAAAAAAGGCAAATAAAAATGGAATCGTCCACCCAAGAATTAGAGAAACACCATAAGTGATATGTCATAACATGGGTTTGGGGGTCTTCCCCAGATTTTCCTTCGAACTTCATAAAATCTTCTAGAATATTAGTTGGAATTAGCAGCCAATGCAGCTGATGTTGGATGGGGTCATTTGTGAGCTTTGACAGATCTGTAAATTTCAACGTAGCCAGGAATTACAAAGGCAAAGGGGTTTCAACATGATTGATAAGGATTATGCCCCCAATAGGGCGGATTCTAATTCGGATATGCATATTCCCCCAAGGCTGGTAAGGACCTTGCTACAAATATTGAAGATAGGGACCTGGCTGGGGTTGTTGATATGGCCCCTACAGTAACGGATGTTGTGGACCTTGATGGACATGGAGTCGAGGATAAGGTCCCTTCTGAACATGAGGTCTAGTTTGCGGTCCCTGCTGAGACTAGGGTTGAGCCTGCGGTCCTTGTTGAACACAAGGTTCAACCTGTGGTCCCTGCTGAACATGAGGTCTAGGCTGTGGTCCTTGCTGAACATAGGGTCTAGCCTGAGGTCCTAGCTCGGCCTGCTGGTACTGAGGATTTTGCTGATATAAAGCACCAGGTTGAGGCCCAGTCTAGGGTAGCTAGTACTGTCCCTGAGGAAATGGCTAGTACTGAGTACTAGGCTGATGAGGGAAAGGAATAGATTGACCCAGAAGGAGATTCAGACTAGCTTGGCCATAAAAAACAAACTGAGGATTGGTCACAGCAACACTCATTGAAGGTTGGGGCTACTGTACATACGGCTGATATTGTATGTTCGGCCTTTGAACATAAGGAATGTTAGGTTGTTGAAAATTCAAATATGCTGGGTTCAGCTACGGAAAAGGGTGCTGAACCTGGGAATATTGAACATGAGGTTGAATCTCCCCTAGAATAGACCCAGAACTCAGATGCCCCCCACCCAAAATGGGAGGTACATAGAGAGGATTAGAATTCCCCCAAGGCACAGACGAAACTGTGGATTTCCCACTCAAGGGTAGGACTGTAGTAATCGTAGATGGCGAAAATGGGATAGAGGATCTGAGTGACATGTTCATTTCAACAATGGTGACCATCGGTCGAACAATAGGTTGAGACACCATGGCCATATTCGAAACAAATGGGCCGGAAGATGGAGGAATGCCATTGACCAAACATGATGTGGAAATAAGGGTGTACCACTAGAAGCTCTAGAAATAAGTCTTCCCAAAGAAGTATAACCATGTGGGAGCATAGACGCAACATAACTAGATGGTATTTCAGTTCCAATACCTGAATCGTGAGGTGTGGTTCTGAAAAATTCTCCCTCGAAGGGAAAAAATGACAAAGAGGCTTCTGGGATATATGAGCCAGAGGTTTCTTGAAGAGTGCTTTGAGGATCACTCACAAATGGAACATCATCAGCATTAGACACCATTTCGCTAGGAATCAATTTATGGATGATAGAGCAATATGCTACCAGAGAAGCTCGAAAATGGATTCTGGGCTGATCAAAAGTGTTGTAAGGTTTTTGAGGAGAGACTACAATTGGATCAAAGAGTGGATTCGAAGGAAAACGGTCAGGATTCATCAGGAGTTGCTCGTGATGATATGGGTCGAACACTAATGACAATTCCAATCTCTTCACCTCATGCTTAAAGGGGTCAACCGGAAAAATAGGGACCTCAAGAGGAGGTTCTTGAGATCCATCAGAGGAGGGAGTTGGCGAATTTGACGATTGGTGGCCATGATGAAATTCGAGGAGAAGACAAAAAAGGAAATAGGTGAAAAAAATCACAACTTACCAAAAAATAAAAGCTGGAGAATTGCACGGGTGAGATGTTTTCGTGGAAATTACCTTTAAAATCAACAAAAAATAAATAAAAAATGGTGTGTTAGGCATAAAGGTTTACCATGTATGCTTGAACTACAACATACACCTTGGTGATCAAATGAAAGAGAAATGACCAAGGACATAATGTACAACATCCAATTTCCAAGAATGTTGTGTTCGTTGTATCACATGTACAAGGCGGCTGACTCGGTTACCTATTGCAGGCTTGAAACCTAGTGGTGTCTCCCCAAATATAAGTGACGGTACGTGGGATTCTAGTCCATGGTAGAGTTGTCTAATGTGTAACCATTCAATGATGGCACCCCAAATATATTTATCATACAGCAATATACTTCCATACGTGGGACGAGATATCACCCTCAGGTTGTAACACAGACCGTTAGTGATAGCTCCTACGCTTAACGACATCGGAACATGTCTCTAGCCTAGACCACTAAATATTCTCGTTAATTTCGATGCTCCTTAAGGTAAATTGGGTTCATTTTAAGTTGATCAAAATTAAACTTTCAGTTTCAAGGCTCAAAATGAATGTCATATGAATCCTTATATTGCAAACTAAATGCACGAAATAAGCTTTCAATTTTGATGAATTCTAAACTACTTAGGAAGAGGGACAAACAAGAATCCATTCAATGCAACAACCATAATCCCCCCCAAAACTAGTTCATAATTACGAAAATGCAATCCTTTTCCAATTAAATTCACCTTCCTGACAATGGAAACTTATTGAAAATTAAAATGTCTTTCCTTTCATTAATATGCACGAAAATATTTTTTGTTTTTCACTTTGAAATGTAATCAAAAGCAAAACAAATGAACGAAAGAAGATATGTAAAATCCCTTTACTTTTTCAATCAAACTAAACAAAAATTTCTTTAAATAATGCATGAATGGAATGATTTTCACTCTTCTTAAAACGACAAAGATAATCTAAATAAAAAATGAAAAACAAAATCACTTCCAATTTATTTTGAATTTAGACAAAACACACTCTTCTAGAGTTGTGCGCCAAACAAATTGTAATCTTGTGCTTGACATGAGCTGAAGGGAAACAGTCAGAAATGCAGAGATGAAAAAAGCATACAGCAACATTCTTCGAAACAAGACAAGAAAATTGTGACAAAGAGTGTTTGAAATGGAAAAAAGTTCCCAAACTTACAACAACTCAAAGAGACGAAACAAACTCGCTCAAAGAAGACAAGTAAGCCAAACACACAACAAGGAGATCACTGAGATCTCACAGACTCCTTCAAGGACTAGGAAACACTAGAAAATCAAAAGGGAAACTCAAATTTTCCCAAGGTTGAGATCAAAACTTATGTGCTAAGCAGAAGAGCGCTGAAAGGCCAATCAATGCGACTGTACTATATAGAACAACACTTCCAGTGCTATTATGAGCACAAAAAGGGCGTTGGTTTCTAAAACCAAGGAAAAAACAAAAAAGAGTCTCATATAAACACCACACCTGACACAATCTAGTGGCTATCAATCCTTAGACAAGCTGATAGAGGCCTAAGCAGATTTAAATTTCAAAAATCGATGAATCTGATCCAAGATCAGTTCGGGGAAGGACTTAAAAGGCTAAAGCTTGCCAGTGGAGTCGCAAGTTGTTTTGTCAAGATAAATCCCCTCTATGGATAGAAGTGATCTCTCTAGCCCTAAAGTGGGTCTAGCAACACGAGATTGTTTATAACATAAGCTTTCTTAACTAATGCTTACAATGCAAAGAGGAAAGAGACATAAATAAATTTTTCCAATGGATATCCTTGGATCTGTTGATGGTGAGCTTGATCCATGATCCTTGTAGGCCCGCTTCCTGCTACTGATGACGCATGAATACATGTGAATGATCTAGAGACAACAATTGACATGATACAATATATAATAAACGTAAACACTAGTTATCTAGCAGATCAAGGAGTACCAAAATATTTGCATAATCATGTAGACAAATATAGAAAGAAAACATCGAATGTTATTATTAATAAATTACAAAAGGAGAGCTTCCAACCAGGCCTTGATGATTGAAGCATCATTAGATGAAAATATGAGTCCTTCACCCAACTCAAAAGCATTCCTTCTCCCATACACTTGCTTAATCATGATGTTATCATGCAAAGGGATGAGAGTTCAGATGAGTCTGACAATGATCAACCAAGATCTAAACTTGGGGGAGTGAGGGATGTGAATTTGTATAAAGGAGAAGTAGGTTGGGAGCTCGTTAAAGGAGGAGGAAGGTCCACTTTGTAAGGTATGATCTCCCATGGATGAGATCAAGGCTCCAAAATGAGAGTGCTTGACCTTATCATCTTTGTTCAACAACCAACTCGCCTCCCTTGAGCTTCTAGAGGTCAAACCTTCTCCTCCATTTGAGGAAGCACTACCAAAAAGGCGATCACCGTGGTTTTCCAAGAAATTAGGGCACTGACAGTGCTAGGTCAGAACTTGGAAAAGGACATCAGCGCAGCCATGGCACTAGGAAGTACGCTGACCGAGGAAACTAGGAATTTGACCAAGTTTCTTCAGTAATCATTCAAGGATATCTTCTCTGGATATCCAAGGGGATATGTTAGCATATTTATTGATGATGGAAACATTACATAGGATTTTTCACAGAGAATTTCAGGATCAAGGATGGGAAAATGAGCATGGTGACAAATTACTGTGTAACAACCGTTGTGGCAAGAGAGTCAGCCATAAAATTCTGACTTCTAGGAATCATAGACAATGTATATTCTGGAAAAATTTTAAGGATATCAAGAACAACATCATGATAATCTATCATCCTGGGATGTTTGGCCTGATACTCCCCTTTTACCAGTTTAATCACCAACTTGGAGTCACCATATACTGTAATTCTCTTCGCACCTAGCCTTTTCAAAATTCTAAGACTAGTGATCAAGGCCTCATATTCAGCCTCATTGTTACGAAAATCAAAAGCTAGCTTATAAGAACACAATATTACATTTTTTGGGACTTTAGATGACTGATGTATAGGGCTATGGATCCAGATTCCGATACCAGCTCCATATTTTCCCTAAGCACCATCGAAATATATGGTCCAAAGACCCTCCTCATCATCAAGAAGCTGAAATTCTGTGGATTGATCAGTTTTTTCTTTTTGACCAGCTGTCTCAACATGTTCTTTACCTTTCTTTGACTCAACTGATCTTTTCTCTGAAGTGCCTCGCTGAAAGCTTTCGTAATTTTTATTTCTTTGTTCTCTATTCAAGACCGCTTGGACATTATTTGACAATTTTGAAATTTCTTGACCTTCTACAATTTGACTATATAAATCGTCAGCACTATGATCATTATACAATATGAATGAATCTAGGTCAGTTTGTATAGAGTGAATGGGGTGATTTTTGGGTTTTTATTTTCTAGTGATCATGTATTTCATTTTTACTTCCCGGTATAGCTTCCTAAGTTGACAAAATACCGGAATTGTAGCATATGAAAAATCAAGTTGTAGAGTACCCCTTAATTTGGCTCCCCAAGACCGTGAAAGCAACATGCCATACCTTGGAGGTATTGCATCAACTAAACCATCCATCAACACATTTTTAGCAGGAATTCGATCAAGAGAGACCACCAAGTCCTTGATAAGACCAAGGCATCTGACTCTACCTGAATCAAAATAATAAAGGTCATGATAAGGTCGGGTTATGTCTAGCCCCAACTTATCCATGATCACCTTCGACATTAAATTGTGTGATGCCCTGGAATCCAACATGGAATTATGGATTTTATAATCATGAATCCTAAAACTAAGATAAAAGGGACGGACTTCACTATATTCAAGGTTTCCATCTACGGCTGGGCCAAATAGAAGTTCGGGATGGTCATCACTGAAATTCACCATGTCTGAAATCTAATCTACTTTCAACATATTGGCAACATGGAATTTATATTTATCATTCTTTACAATCTCATTGAGGGGAATATAAACTTTTAGCTTAGAAATTTCACTCTCTAATCTAAACAAGTTAGATTGTTTCTCTACCTCTTTTGCAATGGTATCCTTCTTTTCAAGTTGCCCTTTTGATGAAGATTCCTTTCTCTTTCCTTCCTTATCCTTCTTCGATGTACTTGTAGATGGCTCACTTTTATTGCTCTAATTTATGGTTGTGGGTTCCTTCTCCTTGTTTGGACTAGATTGGAAAGTATGTTTGGGCTCAGTATCTTTTTGTTGAGATGTCCTCTTTTGAGTTGAAGTAATAGGAATATCTTGGTTTCTCAAACTATATTGTCTTTGCACTGAGCTAAGAGAATTTAAGTACCCCCTTTGATAGTCTTCAGATTGGACTGCCAACCCATCATCATTTGCAAGTACATATTCTTGTTCATCTGACACATATGTTTCTTCTGTATACTCATCATCCTTTGTAAGGAAGATAGGTCCATGATCTTTTGCAAATAAATGTTTCTCTTCAACAATGTCATCTTCATCTTTAGGTCCTTGGGCATAATTTTTTTGTAATGGATTGCATACTTTTTGTTGAGCTTGTTTATGGAGTTCTCTGCTCTCTCTGCTTAATTATGAACTGAGGTTGTTGCTGTTATCCTCAGAAATTAGGATTCTAGACTTGATTTTCTAACTTCCTTTCAGAAATTGACATCTTTTCTACCATATTTTCCACAGTTCTAATCAAACTATCCAACTTTTCTTCGGATGATGATGGTGGCTCTTCCTTAATTGTAACTCTCTTCTCAACTTTGATTTTTTATTTCTTGATCAACATATTGGCTTCAACACTGACAAAATTTCTCTGCATTTCCTCCAATGATGTGGGATTTCTTTCTCTAACTTGATATGCCATATTAGGATCAAAAGCATCTGGATGGTGCAAAAAATCCAAGTCAGGTGATGTTTGATATTAGCAGGAATGGAATTGTACACCTTATTGAAACGAATAGTATAGTCTTGAACTGATTCATTAGGCTGCCTTTTCAATGATTTATATTCAGCCAATATATGAAGAGGGTTTTTCGTTTTCTCCCAATTAGTGAAGAAAAGATTAGTTAGCTGTGGTGAATCCAGAACTGAACGAGGTCCCATAGCTAGGAACCACTTTTTTACTTCTCATGAGAAACTCTGAGCAATTATTCTCATCTTCATATCATCATTATCTACCTCTTCTAAATATATGAAATCTGTGATTTTGTCAATATGTTGCCTAGTTGTAATCTCAGTGGTTCGATAAAAAAGAGGTATCCTTTGTCCATATTCTTCAGGTAAATCAATGAGTTTTCCTCGCAATGTTAAAGGATAAAATCTAGCCATAGTTGTTCTAAGAGGCAAGCTTGTAGTCACAACAAGAAGTGCTGGTATGAGTGGTGGTTTTGTAAGAGGAACCGTGGATGATGAAGAAGCAGTATTATAAGGGGATGTAGCAAAAGTGTGAATAGATGAATCTGAAATAAGGTCAGCAGACAAGAGCTCCTATTGATATTGTATAAAAGCCTTCCTAGAGGTATATTGAAGATGGTTTGATAGTTTTTGAAGTTTTTCAAATTGACTCAAAAACTTCCGATCAAAATTTGCTTCTAAAGTGGATTCTACGAATGAGGAACTTGTTTCAAACTTTAACGGATCAAATTTAATTTTAGATAGAGAATATATTTCATATAACTTTAAAGGATTAAATACAATTTCAGACAAAGATGTTTCAGATTTGGATCTAAACAATGAAAACTCGAAATTCAAATCAAATGGAATATCTTCCAGTGAAACTAGTTTTGAAGGTAGAGATGTAGACCTTACCAAGATAGATGAACTTGACTGAATCTCAGAATGCTAAGGTCTTTGCTTTCTTATTATTTTTTATGGATCTTCAAGAGGAGATGGTGGATGTGGATGTGGATTTGATTTTGTATACCTTTTAGGAGCTAGTGTTGACTTGTTTCTGCACTTTGGCTCTCTGCAACTTGAATCAACCTTCTTGAAAACAAAGTCCTCTCACCCACAGGCTTATAATTCAATGAAAATGTATAATACACCCAGGGAATATCTGTCACTTCACTCCCCGGCAACTTCGCCAGAAATGTTAGCCTCCACAATGTCCCAAGACTGAAAGGATATCAACGGAGGTAGCCTCAAACCAAGATTTTAGTTTGCCAGATAGCCCTACCAAACCAAAGAGGGCTCTCTCTATGAAAAACACATCCAATGGTTTGAATGGTACAAGAATATATTTTAGGCTAGATAGTTTAGCTCTAAGGTTTGAAATATTTTATGTTTTTTTCCTGGATCAGGAGTGAAAATCATGGAACATGGTAAAATGCATCAAATGTTTTAACTGCAAGAGATATAGAAGAGAAAGGTAGATATGATTTTGTGATGGTTTAAGGATTGGTCGGTGTAGGGTAGGGTTGAGTAAAGAAGAAGATAATAATGAGCATGTATTCCATGAATTCATTAATCAAGAATAAGAAATACACAAAATGAGATTCCTAACAAAACAACGCTTAATGAAAATAATTCTTCTTATCACCTCTTAGGAAAATCACTGAAGATCAAAGATGTCATAAGGATACAAGTATATCATTCATATAAAACTATAATAGAGAGAAAAAATTATCACAAACTCACAACATGAGAATTCCCGAATAATAGTTGCAACTCTCCTTTGATTTCATGTAAAAAGTGATGAAGTGCAAGCTACAAGACTTTCACCCACTGATTTCCAACTATCAAAATGACTGAAAAGTACATACATATAGAAAAAGAAACTTCCCCTGTCTCAGGGGTGGAATCCTTCACTGTAGCAACAACTCACAATAATCTCTCAACAAAACCCTAATGACTAGGGAGGTTAAAACAAATCCTCCATTTAGAGTTTGACTGACATGCTCCTCAATAATGAGGTCCAAATTTAAATAAAAATGACCATGAAAAGTTCATTTACATCATATTACATCAAAAAAACATGAAATTAAATAAATTACATCATAAAGCCAATATTTACTGAGAAAAAACTCTAAATTTTCACAAACAGGCAAAAGCACAACACATCTCTGCTAAAGTGCAGCAAAAGCGCAACACCCAGCATGTGAGGGACTTTTGAAGGCCTTCCCCTACTCCAAATCCAATTCTGAAAGATGATATGGGAAGTTGAGGCTATATAGTTGTCATTAGAAACCTTAAGACAGCAAAATGGACAATCCATGAGAGAGAAAATGCATGTTTCCATAACTACTCCCAAATGCGCAACGCCTAGTCCAGAAAGGTCGCAAAAAGTATGTTTTTGACCTATTTTTGGGCATTTTATCTCCACCAGTTTGCTCAAAAGGAATAAAAGGTTGATATATGTGATTTATGAGGCATTATCTATCCAAAAAGGTATAGCTTTTTTCATTTGGATGGTTGAGGAAAAAGTTCAGCGCAAGGGTGTTACGCTTTTGGCTGTTCTGAGATTTCCAAATTAGCCAAAAGTCACAAACAACCAAAAAATTTCAAAATTTCTTCAAAACTTCTCCAAAATTGTCCCATGAAGGCCTGTGATTATATTTCATGATCTGAGAGAGGCTTTAGTAATTAAATCCAACTTATCCTTCTATTTTTTCCTCATTAGGGTTTCCTTGAGCTTCATTTTGAACTACTTGATTTTGACTTGGGAGACCTGGTTTATTGTATAATAATGCATCTCCATGTGTCTTTGTAGGTTTTTTTTACTATTTTACCTCTTGAGAAACATTTCCATGTGGAAATTAACTCTATCAAGCCATCCTACATTGTCTTTTTCAATTTCTACTCAGATGAGTTCATCAACTATCATTTGAGTTTTTGGTGGAGATGTTTCTTTTTGCTGCTCAAATGCTCTCTTGAGGCCTCTTGTCCTTGTTTTTTTTTTCTACCCTACTCTTCCCGATCCTCTGAATTATCAATACTGATCACTCGCTTAACTTTTGTGTCATTCTTTGTCAAATAAAATTTAGGCTTGTTTAAGAGCATTTGATTTACCTTTAGTTGCATGTTCTCCTATTGCAAGAATGAAACCAAGAAGTTAGTCTTTGACAAAATATTCTTGAGATATTTAATCTCAGCCTCTTTCTCCATGATGATCTTCTCCAATGTTTTATTCTCCTCATTCACCTCCAAATTTTCCCTATCAGTGTCATGATGGAATTGTTCCTCATCCTGCAATGGTGCCTTATAATGTGATGATGTTTCTTGCTCACCTGATGTAGGCTTGGCCCTTTCAAAAATATATGGAGAAAAAAAAATCCTATTACCTATGAAATATGTTTTTTTCAACTCTACCCTAGGAATTATTTTCATAGGTCTTCTTTTGGAAGCAAACTCTTGCAGTGTCGGTGATGACAAAGGAGTAGAGTGACTACTAGACTAAGCTAGAGAAGACAAAAGAGAAGCTGAATATATAAATCCATCCCATGAAAATTGATTTGTGTGAGCTGATGGGAAACTAGTATTTTCACCAATCCATGGTGAAACAAATTAGCATGATTATTTTCTCCCAATCTCCTTACCTTCCCTGCCATCTTTATCATGGTTTTGTGAAGGTAATGAGGAAATTTTAGGGTTGTTACACTGGCGAAAAGCATCAAGAGTCTTATATGATACTGGTATAACCTTGAATATCTGCCCTCACATGTGAAATATCTCATGATAAGTTTCATGAGAGGGTCAAACTTGTCCAACAACTGTCTAAATGGGAATATGTGTGTTGGAGCTACTTTGTATGTTGGCTTCAAGTACATTTTGTAAATTTGAAGGTCAAGGTCTCTACTCTTGAACCAAGTTTCTCCACTGTTTGGAATCCATGTGGCTATAGAAATGGTCTCTTTTGAAATAGTGAACACCACCACTATAATGGTCACCTTATCTATCCTCAATCTGGTGGCAAAAGTGCTGGTAAATGTTTCATGGAAGCCAAGTTCTTCAGCCTTTTGGCAATAGGCAAGGCAACCCGCATCCTGAAATTATTTCTTGAGGAAGGGTGAGGACATGATCTCATGTGTAGAAGTGGGCTCATAGCTTATGATATGACCTCCCTTGTGCCTCTTCTACTCAGTGGTTTCAGAATCCATTGCTAACCCTAGCTCAATGGGAAAGGGAATTAGGGTTTCGTGAGGGAAAAATAAGGGATTTTGGCAGTTTTGAGAAATGAAAGGAGATGAAGGGGTTAAGGGTATCCTAAATTCTTGTAAAAATTTATGGGGGTAGGAAGAGATGTTAGGGAGTAGGGGAAATTGAAATTTTAGGGAATGAGTGAGGAGAAGGGTGTCAAAAGGGGAAAAAACAGTCCTAGCCTAGGAAACTCTAGTCTAGGCTAGGGTTTGTGCGAAAATATAGAAAATGAGGGATATGAGTGATGGGAAGTGATTAAGAAGGTGTATATAAGGTGGGGGGAGGTGTTAGAGCTTAAATCCTAGCGTTTTACTCAGCAATTTGTCAATGTGATTGTGAAACCAAGAAAATACAACAAAAATCCTAGAAGAGGGAATCTCTCTTTCCAAGCACAAAATGAAGTCAAAGAGGTATTTTTAGGGACCCACTTACTTGTCTATGGTACAATAGAACATGTTTGCTGATTTAGAAACCACATGAAATGAAGATTTGTTCCAAAATGAATAAAACACAACACTCATGCAAAAGCGCATCACAGGCGCAACATAGAGGAGATATGGAAAATTTGGAGTCAATAAATTGTTGTTATGAGGATGAAAGATCTATTTGAAGGTGGAGACAGGTCTCTTGAAGATGGAATGAGCGAATGAGAGGCTCATTTGGTCTTTTGTAGCTTTGGAAATCGATTTTCTCCTTTGGTGGTTAACTGGCCCTACAAATTCCTTTTTTACCCTTTGATTTGAAATTGCAGCTTTAGAATTGTATGAAACATATTACATGATGATAGGAATGAAAATAATCTATTGAAACCTGTATTGAATATTTTTGACAATTACTACTCCTTCAATGCTGAATTTAATGGTGAAATGTATGATTTTAATGATTTTGACCATAAGAACTAATGATGACACTATATCGAATGAACTGAATGATGACCATGGTTATGTGGCTGAGATGATGATGAATACATTTCAGTGATGACTCATCAAAATGAATGATGGAAATGACCAAAAAATGGACTAAAAGGAGTAGTAACACACCTAGACACAATAACAAGTGACCAAATTTTTACTTGAAGACCTACTGAACCATAAAAATTTGACCTAAGACCCTAACAAAACTTTGTAAGAGAAGATTTGATCACTGGTGACTGAAAGGATTGGGGGGCACTAATACCAATCACAGGTCTCACTTATGCTAGACTTCACAAAAACCTTTATTATGGAATGTGATGCCTCAGGAAATGGAATTGCCATTTTTTTAATGCAAGAACAAAGACCCATTTATTTTGAAATTCGTCCAATCAAAGGAAATTATTTACACAAACCTATTTATGAGAAGGAAATGTTGGCAATACTACATGCACTTAAGAAATGGCTCCCATACCTAATGGGAAGACACTTCAAGGTAAAAACAGATCATGATAGTCTTAAATACTTTTTAGAAAAAATATTATCTTCAAAAGAGAAACAAAAATGGGTCACAAAGATTTTGGGTTATGACTTTGAAATTATCTACAAAAAAGGAAAGCCAAATGTTGTTGCAGATTCACTCTCGAGAAAGGATAAGGATGTGGAAGCATTTCCTCATGTGATTTCTATTATCCAACCAAATTGGATAACTGAAGCAAGGGATGAATGGAGCAATGAAGAAGAAGTGTGGGCACACATTCAAAAGTTGCAGCAAAATCCTAGTACATCTGGTACATTTAGCTGGAAAAATGATTCATTATGGTAAAAATATCACTTATACCTTTGTAATAACTCCCAACTCAAACACAATATTATTCTAGAATTGCAAAAATATCTCTTACAAGGGCACTTGGGATTTTTAAAAACTTACCAAAGGGTTAAAAGGGATTTTTTTTGGGATGGCCTTAAATCTAATATTCAAAATTTTGTGGCGAAATGTTTGGTTATCCAACAAAATAAAGCTGAGACAATTAAGACCTCGGGTTTTTTATAACCCTTATCCACTCCAAGTCAATGTTGGGAGGAGGTTTCAATGGATTTTATCATAGGTTTACCCAAGTCTGAAGGAAAGAGTTTCATCATGGTGGTAGTTGATAGACTTACGAAGTATGCACACTTTTGTGCGTTATCTCATCCATTTAAATCCAGTACATTTGCTACTAAATTTATGGAAAAAATTCAAAAGCTACATAGAAACCCAAAAATTATTGTAAGTGACAAAGATCCCACTTTCACTGGAAATTTTGGGATGAAATTACTTTCTTGTCTAGGCACTCAATTAGCTCATAGCTCATCTTATCATCCTCAATCTGATGGAAAATTTGAGATAGTGAACAAATTTTTGCGAGGGTATAATTGTTGCTTTGTATCTGATAAACATGCAAAATGGTTGAAGTGGTTACATGTGGTTGAATGGTGGTATAACACATCTTTCCATTCTACAGCAAAAATGACACCATTTATGACACTTTATGGATATCATCCACCGTCCATCACATAATATTTAAGATAGAATTATAAGGTTCAAGTAGTGGAAGATCACAACGAGCATCAACAACAAGTTCTCCAACTCCTAAAGGATAAGCTCACTTTGGCGTAGTGTTGAATAAAACAACAGATGAATCAACATTGAAGCGAAATAATTTTTGATGTAGGAGACTGGGTATTTTTACGGCTACAACCATACAAAACAATGTCCCTCAGGCAAGATCAGAAGGATAATAAATTATCACCAATGTATTATGGTCCTTACAAGGTGTTACAAAACATTGGTATTATGGAATACAAATTAGAGCTTCTTGCATCTTCTTGAGTGCACCCAAATTTCGATGTTTCATGCTTAAAGAAGGTTATGGGTGACAACACTACAAGGAAAAAATCCTCTAGAGGAGGTTATAAAGGAGGTTTTAAGTGTTATAAAATTGGCCAAAATTGTCAAAAAAACATTTTCTAAATCATCCGCTTTCGGTAACAGAGGTTTTGGTGAAGCTTCTAACGAAATTTCAACACAACTAGAAACAATTTGGTGGCCGGAGGTTGTTACAAATGTTTTTCTCATCAGTGCATGCATCAGGTGTCAACGCACCAATAAGTTTTACCGTGAATACACCGGTACTATAAACCTACCAAGCACCGGGACGGAAAAAAATTTTTGGATGCCCCGGGATGTTTAGCAATGGACCGGTGCATGTCAGTCAGCCAGTCACACCAGGCCAATGGAAGGTGCAGGCACTGGGCCGTTAAGGTGTAAAACCACACCGAGCCTTGTAGGTGATGAAATGCACCGTGCCATCAAGTTATAAAAACACATCGACACATTAAAGGCAAGCTGCATCGGTGCATGGAACGCCTATCGGAATGCCCAAGTGGTAGTCATCAATAAAGCGCATCGGGCATTCTAATTGGTATTTTTATTTGTGTGATGCCCATAGGTCGTAGAAATGCATCGGTGCACAATATCATACAAACACATCGGTGCAGAGTGACTACAACGCACCTGTGTTCATTTTGTATTTTTTTAGAAACATTGACTTGTGATAGTGCA
The DNA here is from genome assembly GCA_034641835.2 of Pinus albicaulis. Taxonomy (NCBI): domain Eukaryota; kingdom Viridiplantae; phylum Streptophyta; class Pinopsida; order Pinales; family Pinaceae; genus Pinus; species Pinus albicaulis. The sequence goes on from CM076577.1 coordinate 1,074,841,349, forward strand.
ATAATTGTGATTTTTTAAAATTCATTATTGATCAAAAGTTGACACATATCAATTAAATTTTTATTAGTGCATTTGAATGTGATGTTTGGATTAATTTGTTATATCACATCATTAGATTTCACATATCTTCATTATAATCTTTAATCATCCATATATTTAATCAATGGTGTAACATTTCATAGCGACAATGGAGAACACAATAGAATAAATTAAAACATATTTTATTATATATATATATATAAAAGACACTCTTTTTCATACAAAATGGGAAATTTATTGGTATCCCTCTATCTTTCAATTGGGACACTATGTCCATTACATTAAACAAAATGTTTGATTTCACAGAAAAATATTTAAAAAAATACAACGCCTTGCTTTGATATCCAAACATATTGATCATCATTCTTCGTTGGATCTGTTGTCACTGCTCTAGCTACTTCCATGACGGGTTATTTTGAGGAATGTTTTTTTCACTGTGTTGATTGTTTTCTTCTTCTTGAAGTTCCATATATAAACATAAAAATAAATTGTAATGAGAGTATATACATTGGTGAGAACAATGAAAATTGCAATATTAAATAATATACATCAATGTAAATAAAAAATAAATGTACCATAGCAAGAATTGACTCATGAACTATACACATTCTTTCAAAACAAATTTCATGACATATTTCAACAATTCATTTGTTGGCACAATTCCATACTTTGTTTCCTGCAAGTTTTATACTCCATAACAAATCATATATTTAATATAAAAGATTTTTTTGTTTTATTAATTATAGACGGAGCTAAGTAAAACAAGATAGATGATTACAAATTCCACAATTAATTTCTGATATGCCAACATATACTGACAACCCATATTTAACCCAATGTCAATCAATTAGTCTAATGGTTCTTCTTTGTATGTTAGCACATATTTGAAGACATTCAATGATGATTTTTGTAAAACAAATTAAAATATACAAAAATGAACTCTAGTTAAGTTGTTATAAGGAAGTAACAATTACTCACAAACATAGATATCAACCCTTTTCTTCCTTGTTATCCTGTTTTATGTGCTGAATGGGTTCCATTTTATTTTCTTTTCTACAAGAAAATACTTGCAAATTAATGTTTATTGCTAAATTGTTTATTTATTTTATCTAATCAAAAATTAAATGATTACATATTACATTTGAAGCACCTTGTTGTTGGTATGCCTCCTCGTGCGATGTAATTATGTCAATTTCTTTGTCCATCTCCTTGTACAAATTTTTGGACATTCCTACTTGCATACTTCTGCTGTCACCTCGTTCGTCCTTTCATATTTTCATAATCTTCCTAAAAATGTAACATTACAATAAAGTATTTAATTTTTATATTTATATATGAAAAGTAAATATAACAAAAGTGATATTTATAAATTATTGCTTTCTATTAATATATACATATAATTCTATAAAAAAATTTAAAGGAATATTACTTTTCATTCCTTCTTTTTTTTGTACGTTTTTGCTATTAAAATTCTGACATGTCTCATTAACCAATTCTCTGGAAACTCATCCTATAGCTTAAATAAAATTTGGTTCTTGGAATCATTTAATTGATTTTTGTATTATAAGTGGAAAGAACGTCTATACATTCATTCCACTAGATCACTCAAAGTTTTGTAAAAGTTTTTCCCCCTTTCGTTAACCTCCAGCACCACTCTAGATGAGTTAAGGAGCAATTAATTTTCGTTTTCATGTTCTATTTGTTTCTTTTCTTAGAAAAAAATTCCTTTTTAAGTTGTTGGTTCTTGTTGAACATTAAACATATGTGAATTAGTAGATTCTTTGAAACATATTATATAATATTTTTAAGTATATTATTAATGAAAATTAAAAAAAGAAACTCATATTGGATCGATAGTATTTTTTTATTCACCTGATTCATCCTTCTGCAATTTTTCCATCAAGCTTTTATGCTCTTTTGGTATTAGATCAGAAATAATCTTATCGAGCTTCGTCATTTTGTGGCTCTGCATGATACACAATAAACAATACATATTAGTTAAACTTACATATAGTTCAAAGATTAAAATTTTTGTAAAGAATTTACAAAGAACTTTCCTCTTTTGCTTTTCCCAATGTGCTATCAGTATTTTTGTTACTTGATCTCTTGTCAACCATTTCTTTATCAATATGAAACCTGTACCATACCATTTATTAATATATTTTATAAATAAATCACAAAATTTTTAAGTGAAAAAAAAATCAAGAAAATGGCACGCCTTTCAAACCGTACGCACCAAAGGTAGTGCGACATGTTCTTATAAACGCACCGCCAAAACAATATAAACATCGTATGGTTCTCTCTGTCAAAAAGGAGACCCATTGTGTAATATTTTAACCAGTGCATCGATTAACACAAACAAATTAATAAAAAACCTCTATTGTTAGCTTTTGTAGCATAAGATTTCGTGGAGGAGGCGGTGCGACATGTTCTTATAAACGCACCGCCAAAATAGTAGAAACATCGTATGGTGCTCTCTATCAACAAGGCAACCCGGTGCGTTATATGTTAAATAGTGCACTAATTAAGATAGAAATAAATTAATAAAAACCCATTTTTATCAAATAGTACTCACCCAGTGCGCTATTTTACACAGGCTGCACTGATTAAAAAAAATATTAAAAAAATCATGCAAGGGCCAACATGGATTGTGATCTGACTCTGCAGGTCATCCCATAGGTAAGATGTCATATGCCTAAATATATAGCAATACAAACCCTATAAATCTAAAATGAAACGCCCTAATTTTGAAGTCACAGAAACAAGAAGAAGCAAGGGTTTAACATAAGAATGGATTTTTTTTCCTGAAAATGCACAGTAAAATTTTAATTTTTTACTAAGCATGTGCTAAATCCAAGAGAAACTCTAAAAAAACAATTATTACAATAAAATTTAACATTTTTACTATACTACAGGGTTTTTGTGCGAATCACCAGATGTTTCAAATTCTCATTCTCTGAATAGTGTTGTTATTTGAAAGTATTTTTCTACTCCACAGTGCTCTCATTCTTTCTTACTCCATGTAATATTCCCAAATGGGAAAAGGTAGGAATATAGCTCACAATAATGGAAATAGCAGCAAATTTTAACACATTACATGTGAGCCAAATGATAGATCCATGTTACTAAGCATAATAGCAAAAAATGTATACAGTATATTGGAGAACAAACCCATGTAGCTAAGCAAGAGAAGCCTCCATCAATAAAAAGCACCAATGCATGAGATGCAGCTGCTACACAAAATGTATGAAGAAAGTACAACGTATTTTATGACTAATACTGCAGCTAGGAAATTTAAATATATGGATTCGTTATTACAATGCTCAAACAAGGCCAAAAATGGAGATCTATGCTCCTCAATACTTTTCCAAGGTAACCTAGGAAGGGTTTCGAGAAATGCACAAGATATAAATGGTGGATCTAACACCCTAGGGCTGAAGATTCACTGCAACTAAAGCACATAGAAGGAGGTGGCTAAATATTATCTATATTTGAAAGAACTCCTCCAAAATACTCTCTCAATTAAGGGTTGATCCCATCAATGGAAAGCAAACACTCCAAATGGAGCACTAAAATTATCCTTGCAACAGCTCACCAAAATAACACAATCATGGACTGGAACTATGCTGTAGGGGATGTTACTACCTTGGCCTGATGTAAAAATCTGATATGAAGCACAGGGAGATTCTTTACTGATCTCCCAATCGAAATAAAGCTTCCTCCGCTGAATACAAGCTCATAAATGGCCCAAAGAAATCTTCCACTGTTGCACCCTGCAACTCAGCACATATCTAAATATAATCTGCATTGTAGAAGAAAGTTGTAGCTTGGCCAATTTGCTGGAATGTGGAAATGTAGTAGAAATTCTCTTCCTTTGAGGCTTCTCAAGGATAGAGGTGGGATTCCCACTCGGGAACACCCTTGTGCTAAAAATCACTGCAATCTTAGATAAATAGCTGAACAGAGCTCAAAGTCTTAACATACCACAATCAAATAATAATCCCAAAAAAATGATCACAATGGCTACCATCCTCTTCCTTATATTATTGGTGAGCTTCCTCAACCTTGGCTCTACTCATTAAAGGCACTACTTCCATGCAAAGTATCTCCCTCCAAAACTACTTTGTTCCTCATTGAATGGCCACTACTTCCATACTAGCATTGTTGATTTGGTCAAAGTTGACCCTGTCCACATGCTTCTTCCCTTGTTCACACACAGGGGAGCTTTATCCAGCTCTTTTGATGCCCTCCATTCACATTTGGAGTGGTTTTATTCCTACTAATAAGATTTATGGGTCTCCCTACCCTCTTATTCTTCTAACTAAGAAGCAAAATTAGATTTTAATATTCCAATTAGTTACATGTTAATTTAGGAATATTACAATACCCCCTTCCCAAATGTTGCTTATCCTCAAGAAAATGCAAGGATAAATATGAAAAATGTAGGGAATCTTCATTCCCATGTTAAGCTCCAATCACCAAGTTGTCATCCATATAAAATGAATCACCCTCCAGAATGTTAATTCATATAAAAGATCCTCCCACATGCTCATAAGAGGCTCCACCCAAAGACTCAAGTCAATCCTATGGCTCACCTCATAAGGAAACAAGTGATATAATGTAGCAACCATATAATGTCCCATGCTCCTCCTGAAGCATGAAGAAGTGTGGGAAGTTTCATTCCCCATGGACAGATCCAACCAATGTGTCATCCCTCCAATCATGTCCCCAACAATAATAAGAACATCATCTACATATTGGATCATAATAAAAGTCATGCTAGCTGCCATGTGGAGTAATGAAGAAGGAAAATGGTCCCTCAGGTGCAACCAGCGCACTTTTACTCCTAACTGCATCAGAATATGGCATGATGAGTGATTTCCCAACCACTTTTTTGTTGCCCCAATCTTCTCATATGCTTGGAGAAGGTGTATGATGTGTGATTTAAATTGAGCACACGCTACATAAGATATCATCTTGCCATGATATCCTAGGGGGTGGGCATCATCATCACTATCCATCGCCTCAAGTAGACCATGAATTCTAGAAGAAAGAGTGCCCTCTCTTGGAGCAATGCCCTGCACATGAATGGTAAGGAAATAAAAATACATAGTAAATGAATCATGATGTACAAAAATACAATTTCTACCATGTACTTGGTTCAAGCTAGCAAAGTGGCTCATAGATGGGCCTCCTTTCACTCCCAATGAGAAAGTAAGTGGTTGTGATAACTCTTACAAAGAGTTATGTCTCTCCTAATCCTCCAAAAAATCCATGCATCTCCTCATATGATGGTTCATCTCCTATTTGAAGTCTTCCCAAATGAATCCTTTCATGATAGTATGGTATGCTCTTATAAAACCAGTGGGTTTGGAGAGAAAACCCTCATATGCTAAATCTAGTAGCTTCTCCTTGAGCTTAGAGGCATTAGTCAAGAAGACTCTACTCTGAAAATATATGACCCCATATACCACTGCATATCTCCCATCTGATAACTGACCATCAAGCACTTTGCATGAAAAGAGATCCTTGGAGTATTCCACCAATAGTTGGGATCTCCAATAAGGGTCAATACTCAATATTGACAACACTGCTAATCTATCATGTGAAGTAACTGTCATGTTTTTTCTCTCTTCTTTGACATATTCCATTCCAAAGTCATACACCGGGATGCTGAAATATTGCCTCTGCTGCTCCTCCTGCAGCTTCTCATGCTCTAGAGAGGTGGAAGGTTTTTGAGGCTAGCCTTCCATGAGAAGCTACCACCCATAAAAAAAATTTAGAGTTTGGCCAATGTAAGCATGAGTAGCCACAAACCTATACCAAATATGGAAGAGTCCTCCCAATGTGGAAGTATCCTCTGATTCTCCAAAGCCATGGAGTGGCCTCCTTGCACCGTGATGGTGCCATCCATCCCTGAAACATCTTCTCTCAGCACAATATTTTTGGTGAGAGTGGGTAATACTAATATTGGGAGAATGTCTCCCTCCTCCTTGTAGACTCTCTGCACTATGTCAAGTCCTCCCAAGGTTCTCACCCCTTCGAAATCTATGAGTTGTGCAACCAAATGTGAAGCATCTCTCATCATCTCCTAATCTAGTGGTCTCCCAGGTGGAATGCTTCCATGCATCAAGAGTAGACTGCATATATGAGTGGATTTCTTGGTCCTTGCTCTCACTACGCAAATCGGTATATCTCTTTTGTGCATCAACCTTCTCAAATATATAGGGGTGTGTGCTCCTAGTCATATGATGCTGACCATCCTCCCTATCTTCTTCTTTTATCTGCAAGGTTTTACAATCTATTAATAATGGCACATGTTGCTCATGGATTATGCTTTGATCTCCACATGTGATATTATTTGTATCTTCTTGCAAGGGTACAAGAATTCCTCTCTTTGGAACAATTTCTCCATCTTCCTCTTCATGAGGTACTAGTTCTGCTCTTGCTGTGACAACGTTGCTACCTCTTACCTTCTCTTCATCATTAATGGAGGTTACCTCATCATCATTAAGAGGCTCCTTGTTTTGATCCTCTTTTGAAAAAGATATCTCCATGTCTTCCTTTTAAGAGGAGAGCCCTTCTTGAAGTGGGGATCTTGCCTCTAACAATATATTCTGCAAGTTTTTAACCCCCTCAATAGAATTCTGGAATGGATTTGGGTTTATGGATCCTTCCAACTCATGCAAAGGTTTTGTCTGTTTAGGCTTGGTTAGCTCAACCAAGGAAGTTTCAGAATGTTTTACAACAAATATTTTCACTAAACTCCTAATGAACTTTTCATAAGTAGATAAATTTACATGATTCAAGGAATAAGTTCCATAAAAACACCAAGCATAATCCATACCTTTAAGATGCTGCACTACTACTCTAATGGCTTCTTCTTCTGAAACTTGGTGCTACTACAAATAGGTGTCTAGCTCCTTCACCCAAGCCCTTGTTGTGCATCTAGGTGACCCATCAAAAGTAGATAAAAGGAATCTACCCAAACCATGTTTCTTGCACCTCTTGCTTCTATTGTGATTGCTAAGTATTCTATTCTCCTTTATCTTGCAAAACCCTTGTAATTTTAGATGATCTCTGAACCTCTATGATTGAGATTCATACTCTTGAAGATAGTCACCAAGAGTCTCCTCCTTTGGTACATCTCCTTCCTCCATTTCTCTTACTATGAAAATAGGCATGGTAGAGCATTATAGATCTCATTGTGTGGCTGAAGGCTCACATGCATAATATGAAGAACTGGAGATTTCTTCATGTGCAAATATTTTTGAGGGATCTTCATGTCTTTCCCTCCTCATTCGCTTGATTTCTCTGTTAATCTCATGCATATTTTGGAGAAGAAGTTATGGAAACTTCTTTCCCTCCATTTCTCCAAATAATGGAGACTTGTCTTTGTCTCTTTTGTGAGTCTTCTCCTTTCTGTGAGAAGATTTTTCTTCTTCTGATAACATAGACATAATGTCTTCACAGGCTGAGCCAAGATTATGCTCTGATACCACTGTAATATTGCCAAATGGGAAAAGAGAGGAATATAGCTCACAATAATGGAAATAGAAACAAATGTTAACACATTACATGTGATTCAAATGATAGATCCATGTTATTAAGCATAACAACAACAAATGTGTACAATATATTGGAGAAAAAACCCCTCTAGCTAAGCAAGAGAAGCCTCCATCAATCAAAAGCACCAATACATGAGATGCAGCTGCTACACAAAATGTTTGAAGCAAGTATAATGCAGTTTTATGACTAATATTGTAGCTAGTAAATGTAAATATATGGATCTGTTATTACAATGCTCAAACAAGGCCAAAAATTGAGATCTATGCTCCTCAACACTTTTCCAAGACAACCCAGGAAGGGTTTCCAAAAATGCACAAGATATAAAGGGTGGATCTAAAGCCGTAGGGCTGAAGATTCACTACAAATGAAGCACATAGAAGTAGGTGGTTGAATCTGATGTAGATCTGAAATAACTCCTCCAAAATACACTCTCAATGAAGGGTTGATCCCATCAATGGAAAGCAAACACTCCAAATGGAGCATTGAACTTACCCCTACAACGTCTCACCAAAATAATGCATTCATGGACTTGAACTGTGCTTTAGGGGATGTTATTCCCTTGGCATGATGCTAAAATTTGATATGAAGCACAAGGACCTTCCTTACTGATCTCCCAATGGAAAGAAAGCTTCCTCCACTCAATACAAGCTCAGAAATGGGCCAAATAAATCCTCCACTGCTGCACCCTTCAACTCAGCACATATCTAAATAGAATCTGCGTTGTAGAAGAAAGATGTAGCTTGGCCAATTTGCCGGAATGTGGAAATATAGTACAAATGCTCTTCATTTAAGGCTTATCAAGGATAGAGGTGGGATTCCCGCTCGAGAACACCCTTGTGCTAAACAACACTACAACCTTAGCTAAACAACTGAACAAAGCTCAAAGTCTTAATAGACCACAATCAAATAATAATCCCAAAAGACATGATCATAATGGCTGCCATCCTCTTACTTATATTCTTGGTGAGCTTCTTCACCCTTGGCCCCACTCGTTAAAGGCACTACTTCCATGCAAAGGATCTCCCTCCAAAATTGCATTGTCCCTCATTGAATGCCCACTACTTCCATACCAGCGTTGTTGATTTGGTCAAAGTTGACCCAGTCCACATGCTTCTTCCCTTGTTCACCCATAGGGGAGCTTTATCCAACTCTTTTGATGCCCTCCATTCACATTTGGAGTGGTTTTATTCCTACTAAGGATATTTATGGGTCTCCCTACCCTCTTATTCTTCTAACTAAGAAGAAAAATTAAATTTTAATATTCCAATTAACTGCATGCTAATTTAGGAATATTACACTCCAGGTATGTCTCTCGTGCAAATCCCTCCCTGAAATGTTTTGCAAAAAGAATGAAATAATGAATAGCTTTTAATATTTAAAGAATTTTTCTATGAAATTAGATTTCTGAAAATAATTTGCCGCCCATTTTTCAATTTACCGCTTTTTTTCACTTAAAAAAAATAGAGTTGCACCTTCTTCTGCTTCTTCTTCTTCTTCTTCTTCTTATTTTTTTTCCTGTGGATATTCGGTGCATTTGTTAACTAACCGCACCAGTGCGTCAGTTAATGACGCAACATTGATGCGCAGTAACTAAAACGCACCGGTCCGGTTAACTGTACATTAGCACCAATAACAATAAGTCCATTTTTAAGGCACCAAAATTACTTTTAGGTATGTACACCAAAATTTATTGTTGATTTTGCTCAAATGCAGGGAGAAAATATCATAATTATATTAAGTGGAAAATTCTTCAAAATCCAGCTCGTTCCATAATATTTCTGAAATTCCATCACAGAGTTCTCCCTATCCATCTCCAGACGTAATATTTACTTTAAATTTTATTTATATTTTCATTATCTAATTGAATTTTTTTTTAATCCATGTCAATCAGCTAAATCAAATTAATGTATACAAATTTGGAGGTTCATGTAAATTCAGAATGGAGTTCAGATGCATAAAATGGACAGTCGCTTCACCCTTCCAATTGTAACATTATATCTTCTAGCCACAACCCTGGGACAATGATGGTAATAATAATTGTTTGATATATTAATATAATTATTTCAATGTCAAACCAATTAATCATGCATTATCGACGTGCTTACTAATTTATCTCATCGATTTTGTACTAATCATGTTCAAATTTTTTTTGAAATTATTAGGATTCTAGTGATGATGAGCGACCTACCTACCATCTTCCGTTACACCCCAAGATAATTTCAAATGAAGAGAATGATGAATTAAGATAACAACACAGAGATGAACGATAACAAGAATGGTTGAATCAACCTCCTATTCAATTCCCACTACATCCAGATTCACCAATTAGGAATGACTACAACAATAGTAGTTCTTCACAACCTAGAAAAGGAGGCAATCAAATAGAGGTTAGTATGGATGATCACTTAAGGGATACAACTGCCATGGAGACAATGTTGTTAGATGCATTCTAGAAAGATGATCAGCTAGGGGATGATGCTCATATTGTCGATACCTTTTTCGAAATCCTCAAATTTGCTTCCACCACCCCTCATTTTGGACCTAGGAGTTAGTCAAAGTCTACCCAGTTAGGCACAACAATGTTACTATACAACTTGAAAGAAAAAATTTTCTTATCGAATGCATGTTTCTCGAAAATTTTGAGGTAATTGACCATCAAGTCCTCCCTTATATTTTGAAAAATATAATCACGCAATGGACATTACAAATTGTCAATTTTACAAATGTTAATAAGTATATCAGAATTAATGTACATTTAATATTTTCCATGATAAGCTACATGTTATTCAAGGATAAGGTTCTTCCGAGTGATAATGCCTTGCCTAATAGCTGCAAAGAGGAAAAAACATTATTGAAATTGTTAGGTGTTGATTACATATCCTATCATGCATGTCCAAATTATTTTATTCTATATAGATGAGAATATGCAGACCAAGAGATATGTCCGAAATGTGGGCATGACAGGTATGATAAATAAAAAAAGAAGGGTAAATCACATGGTCCTCCTTTTAAGATATTGAGGCACATGCTTATAATCCCAAGGATTTAATGGCTCTTTCATTGCAAATAATTAGCTATGTTGCAGGGATGGCATGCCTCACACAGAAGTGAGTTGGGAGCTATGTAAATCCCAACATATTCAATAGCCATGAAGCATATAGAGGATACATGGCCCGAAAAATTCAAGGATGAAGTATGAAATCTACGACTTTGCATAGACATGGATGGTGCCAACCCATATTCCCTCCAAAACACCAAATATTATGTTTGGCCTGTAGTAGCGATAAATAAAAATATTCCCCCATGGTTTTCTGTGAAGAATTAATATCTTATGTTGGCTCTCATATGGAAAAGTGAATAATATGGATCTCTACTTACAACCACTTGTAGATGAATTGAAAGAATTATGGGATGGGATAAGTGTATACAATGTATCAAGACCCATCATAGCAGAGAGGACTTTTACATTGTATGGCATATGCGCTTACAAGACACATGATTATACAAGCTTAGGAGTTTTCTTTGGTAAATTACATGTTTATTGATTTGTTTATATATGTAACAAATAAATGTCAAATATCTGGTGGTACATAAATACTAGTATTATTCGAGGCCTTCTCAGTCGATGGTGGAATTTGATAAGGAACTGCCTATTGATGACCCATCGATGGAGCAGCCTACTCAGACATGGATGGTGCGTCTTGTGATGATGGACTTGCCTCCTCAGATGGACCCGCCTGCTTAGGATCAGGTGCCTTCTCAGAACTAAGTGTCTGCTGAGATGGTGTAGACTACTCAGATGATGCCCATTGATCAGGACTAGCTGTTCACTTCTCATCATCATCTCTATCATGAGGTGAAGGAGGAGGTGGTGGAGTACTAGAATGATGATCACTACCCTCATGATCATGATCATCAGATGAGGCACTGCTTTTTCGTGCATCTCCACGACGCCTACCCCTCCTAAGCTGCGTCCGTGCTCTAGAATCCCCAATGATGCGGGTCAACATATCGCGGGAATGCCTTTCCAAGCTATGTGAGCCTACAATCAGCTTGAATCTCTCTGATCGTAGTTGGGCGGACTCCCTCATCAACTAGCAGTCGACAGAGTTGGTCACCCAACTCCATCCTAAATCGGGTGTCTAACCTATGCCTTAGCCCCACAGGTTTCTGCACCCGATCCAGATCATGTCTATCACCCTAATCCTCTTCCTCTTCCATCTCCCCGTCAACATCTACACCTGGATCATTTGGAGGGGGTGGAATCTCATCCCCAACGAATGTCCCAATATATACAAAATATATAGTACACAACAATAATTAGACATTTTCATTAAAAAATTTAATAAAACAAGTCAAATAACGTGTTACAATAAATTTGATAATCCTAATTAATTAATTAAGACAAAAAAATGAAACTATATTAATTTAAATAAAACATTAATATTACCTCTCACATCTGGTGGCTCATCTTGTGTGAAGATGATGTTGTTACACCCTCGCCAATCCAAACCGGCATATGGACATGGCACCAAAACAAAGGAGTGATCATCAACACTGGATAGAAACTCGAGTGCATCAGGAGATATCCTGGTGAGAAAGTCAAATTAGCCCCTCTTGGGCATCATCTAGCCCCACATCTGCATAGGTACATGCAACATCGGCCTACGAGGCTGTCGAAGAAAAGTCGGCCTCGTCTCTTGAAACCTCTCAAAAAATAAACAAAATAAATCTGAAGAAAAAGGAAAGGTCAACCTCCCACGTGCTTGAGAACAACATCTATCTAATGTTGTACAAAATTGTTGCAAAAAAATCACAGACCATCTCACAAGTCATGGCGCCTAGAATAATGAATCAACATAAAATAAAAGCGGGCAACTAATGTGTTTATGTCATTGGTACAGTGTGAAATGGTCATCAACAGTAGTGAGAGGCACCTCACCTCCTCTAAACCAAATGAAGAAATATGTAACTGACCACCAGACACCTGAAAATCTATAAGAGAAACTATATCATCCCTAATGTATCTCTGGGAGTACGCCAACTGACTCCCTGTTGCATAGCCAACAGGGACATCTGGGAACCAGGGAAAATCTTACCCTCTCCTAGATAGGCCATATGAAATAGATTTCCTCCTCAGTGGGTGCATACCGCTGGTCAAAACTGACCCAGAAAGCCTGTTGGTGGGCATTCCACTTGAAGATGAGTTTTCCCAATAAACCACTATGACCCTTCAGGGATGTAGTCTCCTCATAGAACTTGAGAAGGCCTACCTCCCTTAGGAGAAATTGGGTGGTTTCCATAATAGGATGAGGGTACATAAGTCTCTCCCTCTCTCGTGCCTCCCACAGGTGAATCACATTATACTAGTCCTCCATATGTTTTTGTTGTTCCCTTTGTTATCTCTATTGACATTGTTGAATGATTCACAAATTAAATACATTTTTTTATTAAATGAGACATGTATTTAATATACATATATATATATATATATATATATATAGTTTTATTTTTTTTGAAAAAAAAAACAGTCACACACGAGTACTATTGCGTACGCTTTTATTGTGCACCGCTCTCGATGCGAATGGAAATTGTTCTCACATCGCAAAACATAAAATGTTATTTTTCCGTGGTGCATTGATGAAACTATCCGTCCTGGGGCGGATACTTAGGTTAACGCACCACCCAACAATAATACATGGTCAACGGTGCGGTCCTATAAATGACCGCACTGTTGACCATGTATTGTTGTTGGACGAGCAGTGCGTTGACCAAAATATCCGCCTGGGCATGATCTTTTGGTCAACGCACCGCCGAACAACATTACATGGTCAACGGTGCGGTCCTGTAAACAACCGCACCATTAACTATGTAATGATGTCACGTGGGCAGTGCGCTAACCTAATTATCTGCCCCAGGGTGCATAGTTTGGTCAACGCACTGCCCTCTGGACACTGGTACATAGTCAAAAATGTGGTCGTTTAAACGAACGCACTGCCATGTAAGTTTTTTAAAAAAAGCATGGTTCATTTTTTCGGTACCACACCGAAACTCGATGTGGTTTCCATTAGCATCGTTCATGGTGCGGCCTGTAAATTTACATGTAACACCATGAACGGTCTAAGCCAAAAGGCTCAAGTGCGCCGCAAATAACTTTTTTTTTTAACGGTAAATTTTAAGTTTTTTTAGAAATCTAATCCACTAAAATGTTTGGTTATTGAGAAACAAGTAAAATACATGTACATTTGTGCGTCAAGGAGGCATATTTGCTGAGGAATTGGAGAAAGCAAATTTTCCCACCATTTTCAAAAATTCGAACTCCACAAGGTGGGCAATGGATGACAACAGTGCATTCAATGGGAGCACTGAGGGCATGGCACCTCACACAATAAAAATTCACACTAGTTCTTGAGAGGTCTGGAGCACTGAAGAACTAAAAATGTCGTTTTTATAGGCGGTAAATTTTTTTATTCAACCCTATTTCTGTATGCGGGTTTTTTAGATGCACCTCGCCCTATTAGTGATGGCGCACCACTATTGTTGTGGTGCACTAGATTACTTAGATGCACCAGGCCTATTTATTCATAGATCACCGGTGCGATATAGTGATAAGATGCACCGGGTGGGTTTGTACGAAGAGCATGGTGTCTTAGTGTACTAATTTTTAGTATGCATCGATGCGTTGTGAGTCAAATGCACCAGTGTGTTTTATGATGAGAAGCGCACCAAATAAAAAACATTTGCAAAAACCTCCACCCGCCAACCTCTAGAGACCTTTGCTACAAACGGATATATGGGCTATTTTTATAAGGGGTTCCTCAAAAACATCCACTAGAGGGCCTTTTCCTTGTAGTTCAAGCTCTGAGTTTAAACAATATTTCCATAACTTGACCAGGAAGGAAAAAACATATTGAATCAGATGTAGTCATGGAAACAATAACTAGAAAACTATGAAATCAATCAATTACATAGTATCTCATTAAGTGGAAGAACTTACTCACTAAATATTCCACATGGGAGGATGAGAATTTTATAGATAAGCACCCAGAACTAATCAAGCATTTAGGACAACAATTTTTTGAAAGAGAGGGGAATGTTAGGTTCTATAATACTAGTGTATCCTATTATTTTTATTTTTATTTTAGCCCCATTATTGTTATTGTTGTGCCCATGTAGTCCCCATATTGTTATTATTGTGCCATATAGAAGCTCACTATTGTTAGTGTTGTGCCCTTACATTATTATTGTTATTTCGGCTCTAATTATATTGTGACCCCTTAGACTCTTATATTTAAAAATATTTTTTTTTCATTTCAATCATGCAACAATTTCCATTTATGTAATGTAAAGGAGGTTCCCCCCTCAAAGAAGATAATTTTTAAGTCGTTGATCTATTTTTTCCTCTATTTTGTGAGGTGGTTGCATAACAGACTTCAAGAGTTAGTGTGCCTTTAGTGTGTCCAAGCTTTGCATACCGTGTGTCCTAATCTTGTATATTCAAAAGTGTATGCTCTCCTCTTTCCTCATTAAGAGGATCCCAAGGAATAAAATATTTCCGAATAAATATTTTTGAAGTCTTGTCTATTTAGAAGCATATGCTCTCCTCTAACTTCATTAGAGGATCCTCAAGAACAAAATTTTTCTTAACTCTTTCAATGTTCATCTAATAATAATAATAATAATAATAATAATTTTTGGTTCTTACTTTCGCATCATGTGTTCCAAATTTCCTTTATAATGGGTTGTAATATGAACAGCTAATAATAAAAGTATCATTATTGATGTTTTATAATTCTTTTAGTTAATACTAACCAAACATGTATATTCATTTTTGTTTGCTATTATAACAAATGACATTTCTCAACTCAGGGTTGAGTATTGAAGGAAGAACACGTCTCCTTAATATAATATTGAGATATTTTACTTAGCTATGTATATTGAAATATTGTATTTTCATTTCACATTGAAAAAAACATTCCATTAATCTTTTTGAAATATGAGATATTAAATTTTTTTATTTTATTTAGAATTGATAAGGCTATTATTCTTACACCAAATACAACTATTTCATAAATTCCATAAGCACTCCAATTACAACATGTATCTGCATACTTAAACCCACTTAGATGGGAAATCAAATATAGATTAAGAAATTTAAAAAAAAAATCTTATTAAAAGTTGAATGTTCAAAAAGGGGAAATTGAACCACGGAGCTCAATATAAAAAAGTGAAATTACTTGAAACCTTTTAATTATATATATATATATATATATATATAATGGGATTATGGAGTACATTGTGCATATTAAAATGGTTTTTTGTTATTAATATAATTTTAAGTAATATTATTCAATCCTATATATTAAAACATTTTATTGATGATCCACATTGAAATTTTTTATTATTAACAATATTTTTAAATATCACATATAAATCTTATATTAAGAATTTTATTTTATTTTATTTTTAATTTTTAATTAATTTTTTCCTTAGAACATTATATATATATATATATATATATATATATATATATTCAAAAAATATATTTAAATCCTAGTAAAACTAGCAATTGCACCATTATCAGATGTTGCAAAGGAAACGCCGTAAAATTCTTAAAGAAATAGTTGCTAAGTAAAATATATGTCTTTGTAATTAAAAACAAAATTACAAAAAAAAAAAAGCATGTTCAATCTGCAATAATTTGCTCTCTAAATGCAAGATACATAAAACAATTCTTTGAAACAACTATTGAAAATTGAATAAGTTGGTAAACTATGAAGCAAAAATACACAAAAAAAAAAAAAAAAACATGTTCAATCTACAATAATTTGCTCTCCAAATGCAAGATATATAAGACAATTATTTGAAACAACTATTGACAATTGAAACCAGAATTTAAAAACACTAATGCTAACGACACCTAAAAGAAAAATAAAATTATAAATATCATAATATTACAACTCAATTATTTAACAACTATTAGCAAATTACCTAAAATAAAAATAAAAATATTATTAATATTAGAATATCCTATGTCAACCAATTTAAAAGCACTATAACTTCCTCCAACACTTCGTAACGAGGTTACACTAACGAGGCACATTAGAACCTGGAGGAGTTCATCGATCTAAATACCAAGGAACCACGGGGCCACCTACTTGGAAGATTTGAAAAGTACGTTCCCAGTTTTCCACCTCGGCAATAGGCAATCATTTAACGAGATGAGCTCTACTAGGTCGGCATGGGCGACGACGACACGAGAACATGATCGGCGGTGTCGGTAGGAACGGTGGGCTCCATCGAACATATAAACGCCGAGCTCACAACAATTTTAACTAACTAATAACTAACTTGACTTCAAAATCAACGGACAAAGAGAATTTAATCGTCACAACAAAAATCGAAGGGTTCAAAAATCGAAGGGTTCACACGAAGGACAACAAGAGCGACGGTATGTTGTTTTCAAATAGTAGCGCCTACGCGTAAAAATAAAAAAAAAAACAAACATATATATTTATTTAAATATATTAAAGACAATTTTATATTAAGAATTTAATGAATTAAACAACTCCTTGTTATGAAGTAATGATAATTTTTTATTTTTTTATTATTTTTTATTTTTATGTATGTTAATTTATTGTGCTAATAGGAACCTTATACAATGCAAGGAAGGAGATGTAATTCCTTCCTTAACTTGAAGTTTACAAGAAAAATGAAATATTCACTAAATAAATAAAAAATATTGATTTTAATAAAAAAATTAAAAATAAAAATAACGGTATATATTTATTGAAATATATTAAAAATGATTTCATATTAAAAATTAAATACTCTTTGTTATGAAGTAATTAAATTTTTTATTTATTTGTGTATGTGAAATTTGTGTTAAGAAGTGCATTATACAGTCCAGTATGAGGAAGGTGTAATAATTTCCACACAAAAGAAATGAAATATTCACTACAAGAAAAAACAATGTCTGGTATGATAAAAAAACAAAAATAAATAACATATTTATTGAAATATATTCAAATAACATAAAATAAAATATCACAATGTGCACCATAAATGTTTATGTTTAATAAAATATTTCATTGTTAACTATCTATATATCATATAAAATAATTAAAAAATAAAAGGTTCTTATATTATTATTATTTAATTTTAAGGTCATCCCAAGCCACACACCAAATTGGTGTATGAGATCCTTATTTGTGGAAGAAATTATCCAATTTAAGACCTCCTTGTTTGTGGAACAAGGGACCCACACCCACGAATTTGACTCCTAATTCTAAGAAGGCATACATACTCTACCCCTTCTGATTTTGAAGCATAACATTTTAGGAGGAAATAGTGTTTTGCTCTTAACCATTAAGCCCACTATAGTTAAAACATTTTATTAATATGTTGCTACCAATGAAAATGGTGTGTAATTCCTAATGTTGTCACATAAAGTTTGATACATAGTATATACACACACATACATATATTAAAGAAAAAATCAACATATATCTATGTTAACCCAATATATATCAACAACCTTTATGAATTAAACAGGTGTAAATATTTAATTATCAACAATCTTTAAAGATTAAATAGGTGTAAACATTTATTTTAGGTTTTCATCACAAAATAAGTTTGTACTAAAACACTTAATTAATGAAAACTTAAGTTAGATTTAAACTAATTTTATTTAAGATCAACATTAAAATATTTATTTATAATTATCTTTTTAACTTATGAAATAAATATTGAAATATAGTAATGGACATAAATATTTTATTTTAATTTATAAAATTATATCTAGTACTAAATTTTAATATCAATAAATAATTATATATATACCAAGTTCAAGAGTTATTTCATGTAGTCTAGAGTTTTAAATTTTTTTGATATTGTTAGGTTTTTTTGGTTGATTACTGGTTTTATTTTTGTGTGTTTTTTTGGACAAAGCTCTAGCTACCTCTTTAGTTCGATTTTGGTAATTAAACAAACGATATACCTAGTTTACCATCTAAGATAAGTAAAGAAATACGCCAAAAATTTTCGTACTTTCTTTTCATGGTTATATATATATATAATTTTAAAAGAAACACAAATGCAAATAGATATATATACTCAAAGGAACTTGTGACAATTATAAACATGAGTTTTTATGGTCTGTTCTCCGATAACACGTTTACACAGTTGCTTATAGATGAATTGGTTACCGTAATGTTCTCTACCGGCGTATTTCCTTTCATGTGAAATGAACTGATTTTCCGAGAGAACTGTGGATCTAGACCATAGAATGGAAATTGAAGTACATTGTTTAGAAATTAAAATAATCAGGATGGCGTCTTACACAGCTAAATTTCCAAACAGAGATTTGTAGAGATTTGAGTGCCAAAACATTTGTTCTCTTCCCATACCAATCAATATCCACACAACATACAACTCCAAGTACCGTACTCGCATGGTTACGATATTTCTTTGCCCCAGTTCCCATCAAACTCTGCTTTATTGGCATTTATAAAAGAAAAATATTCCAGAGCGCATTACATTGATGTAAAGATCAGAACACGGCCTACACAGAAATGGCTGCAGATGTTCCGTTAAATGGCAGCAGCTTTACAACCTATAGTTCATTATCTACAATTTGTTTCAGGGAGTATATGTTAATACTCTCAATACCCATTATCTTCTTCACTAAGTTTGTCAAGAACAGCAATCACTCCAAAAACGAATGCTTCATCAACTCCTGCTCGCACTGCAACGCTGTATATGTCCTTCACATCCGCGATTGCAGTATTCACAAACACCTGCATACCATTACCATTTAATATTTAGCTGACTAAGCAAAAGTGAAAGAGAGAGATATATAATGGGATTACCTCTGCAGCAATTGCACCGGAATGATCGTAGATGCCACAGGATCGTTCAGTGAAAGTACCCACAATCTTGTAGTCCCACCCCCTTTTATTCTTCTCTGAATTTGTGAGGGAGACCTTAATGGGATCGCCCTTGTAGCAACAACTCACGGCCGAAGCGGTGACCTTCAAAATGGGTTTCTCCTGCTCATCTATCTCCTCCTTCACGAAGCCTTTCCATTTAGTTCGAAAGCAGAGCACCTCGACAAGACCCACCTGAAAAATGCAAACATACAACCTTATTATTTTCACAATTATTATCAATTTCGAAAATCAATTTGGTGTTTTCCAGTCACATAACCTTGCGTTTCAGGGACAGTATAGAATTCCCTTCACCGTCTTTGAGAACAGCTTCGTTTTTAAACAGTGGACCGCATCCCTCAACTCTGAAAACTTCGTTGCCTCCACAATTCGTGACCACAAAGCCCCCACCATTAACAGCACACGGCCTCTTCCTCACAATGAATTGTGTTTGTGAAGTGGAGCAGAATTGTTTGCTAACCACAGGCCGAATAATCACACTACCACTGTTTCCATTCATTTTTTGCGATTTTCAGTCCCCGGCTGCTTATCACATTCATATAGCGCCGGTTCTCAACACCTTTGAAGTCATGGAGATTAAATAGGGGCCATCATACTTCTTTTTTCTAAGGCAAATCTGATTTGGAAACTTACAAGTTAAGTTACCTTTGAACTATAGAATTCTATGCACTAGGCATAGGTATGGATGTAGATATTGCGTAGAGGTTACATGTTTTTTTTATGTAAAAGAAGCACAAGGATCTTGCAAATCTAGACTTATCGCACAACCTTTTTGACTGTGTTCCCAAATTGGGAAGCAAGAATTGTGAAAGGAACTGAGCTTACGTAATACTGAACGTTCAGTGGCTTTTAAATCAGTCACGTTTCCAGCGAAAATCGATTTATATGATGCCAGTCTTTCAACTTTCTCAGGAGCGTCATTTTCACTCAATATTTACGTAATACTGAGCGTTCAGTGGCTTTTAAATCAATCACGTCTCCAGCGACAATCGATTTATATTACGCAAGTCTTTCAACGTTCTCATGAGCGTCATTTTCACTCAATATTTTAAAGCCAATTATTGGGGATAAAATACAAAAACAATTAGAAAGTAGTACAAAGAAAACTCTGCTCATGATTTGAGAGTTCCAGGCACTGGTCAAAAGTATAATGCCAACTGCACGAAAGTTTATATATACATATATATATATATATGACCTTTTATTTGGCTCAATAATTATTAGAAAAAGGTGGTTAAAAGGTAGTATAATTATTAATTACAAAAATTTTGATCATGGATTTGATACTGAGCTTCACAAGTCAAAAGTATAATGCCAACTATATGAAAGTTCGAAATTTATATCATGATTAATTAAATTGTAAAATTTTATATGATATTTCCACAATAAATAAATTGTTGTTGATGAAGTTTTGGAGAGTTGTGTTCTCATAATAGGTTTGCTCAATGTCTTTGGTGAAGCCTTCACCTATTTTTAGGACCAAGATTCTAGCTTTTCAAAAATTTTAGTTTTAAAGAAACAATCTAGCCATTTCCATAAAGGGATAGAATCTTAACATAAATATTTCAGAAGTCAATAAATTGTTGTTGATGAAATTTTAGCATGGATATTCCACACTCAATAAATTGTTGTTAACAAAGACTACATAAAAGGTTAAGCAAATTTATAATTACAACACACAATTCTCCATAAATCATCATCAACAACAATTTATTACAAATATAACTTTCAAATTAAATTTAAAATTATATAATAATATAAGAAATATGTTTGATTTTAAAATAAATAAATTATCTCTTTTAATAGACATTTAATTTTTCTGTTTTAATTATTAAGTATCAAAATTTTTAAAATCATTTAAATAATTTATTCTATTTTTAACCTCTCATCCTATATTTGAACCTCTTTGGATACGTCATCATAGGGGATTTTAACTCCAAACCTCTTATTACATAATACAATAGCAAAAAGAACTACGCCTGAAATTTCACTTCAATCTAAGTTAATCAAAAGCACAGTGAAAATGAAATTTGTGACGAATATAGGCATTAATCAAAAGCACAGTGAAAATGAAATTTGTGACGAATATAGGCATGAAAGTTTTTATGGTGTCTGCTCCCATAACACGTTTCCTTTTCGACTAATTAGAGATAGAAATCTTCTCTCCACGCCTATTTTACCTCTGAAACAATGACGGATTTAGACAATAGAACAGGGAGTTTTACACGTTTAGAAATTAAAATGAGCAGAATGACGTGTGTAAATTTTGGAAAGAGAGTTTTGCATTATTTTCCACCAAAACATTTCCATTCCTTCGCAATCGATATTTAGAAACCTTTACCGGCGAGTACCGTACTCTCGTATTTTACTATATTTTTTTTTCTCAAATTTTATAAAACTCTGATTTATTATACAGATTTGCATTATTTTCCAGCCAAAATATTTTTCCATTCCTTGGCAATCGATATTTAGAAACCTTTAACGGCTAGTACCGTACTCTCGTATTTTACCATAATTTTTTATCTCAAATTTTATAAAATTCTGATTTTTCATACCTGCTTGACTACTATGCATTCAGTTTTGACACATAATGATAATGATGCGTGTAAATTTATTTATTTTTTAACAAAAATAGTTAATTTTTTATTTATGAAGGTAGGTGAGTTACAAAGTCATAACCAGATAGGGTCTTTACCATTTTCTGAGAATTTTCCTTGTTCTAAAAGACATTTTGCATCTGGTTTTGCATTCGTCTTTTTGTTTAATTTTGTAGAATATGATAAAAGGAGCTAGATGTGAATTTTTTCAATAGTTTCCTGAGTCTCTGCAGCGTCTTGTTGAGGGCCAGATTGCGGAAATGATCTTCTGTATTTATGATTTTAATTAGGATTTCCGAGTCTCTGAAAACCTGAACGTCTTTTTCTCCATTCTCCTGTGCGATTTGACAAGCCTTGAGCATTCCTGAGATTTTTGCATGGTTATTGGTGTTCTGCCCAAGGCCCCAGCTGAAGTTGTTTCGGCTATGACTCAATTTGGAATAAATAACTCCCCCAGCTCCAGATTTTCTCGGATTTCCTTTTAAGACACCATCAAAAAAAATTTGTGGTTCTATTCTGATTTTGCCACCAATTTTTAAATTCAAGCTCTGGGATTCGGAGTCTCCATTCCGGGTTGTAACAAGGTCTAGTTAGAGTTCTGTTTCGTGAGTTTGTCTTCATAGGCATGCCTATCCAACTAATTACATCTGGAGAGAGATCAGAGATTGGCTTGAGGGGAAGGTTTACCAAATTTTTGGTTAGGGGAATATAGTTTGTTGTTGAAGATTGCTTCATTCCTTGCCAGCGAAATTTCCCAACAGACAAATTTGGGGATGGCACGCCAGATGTTAAACCAAAGGGATTTTCGACTTAGATCATGGGGAGAGCGTACGGACCAAGTGGTGAAGAGGGAGGTGGTCGAGACATGCAATGGGGATTGAGCATCTAGCCCATGCAACGCCATCGCCCACACTTCTTGGGAAAACACAATCAAGAACCAAATGGACCATAGTCTCCACTGCTGCACAACAAAGCGAGCATCTATGAGGCCCAGCAATTCCTCTTTTTTCTAGATTTTCACCTGTTAACACTCGATTATGAATGAGAAGCCAAGAAAAAAAATTAACCTTGGGGAGACCAGCTGGGTCCCAAATCTGTTTCCAAATCAAATGATTGAGCAGAGGTGTGTTGCGCTGGAGGGTTGCGAATCCTTGGGCAGTTGTGTAAACTCCTATTTTCCCCCATCCCCATTTGTCTTTTGAGCTGTGTTGAATTGGAGCCAGCCCAACCAATTTCGCAAGGAGGAGGGGAACTTGATTGCGCATTGAATCAGGAGGACATGGAATGTTCCAATCCAGCCAATTACCCTCATCGTCCCAGAAGAATATGTCTTCCAAATTTTTGATGCCAAGACTGATTAGCCAGTCACGCAGCTCGACGATGTCCTGGACATTATTTAGAGATTGTAATCCCATAATTTTGTCTTCCCAAAGGTTGACGATTTTCCCTTTTCCCAGAATTCTATATAATTGTTCCTTGTAAAACTCCCAACTGTGAGAACAGAGTTTCCATAGAGTTGTTCCTTTGTTTTGCTGTTCCTTTCTCCATATCTTGCAGAGTGAGTCCATGCATATACTTTTTTATGAAAACTTGACTGACCGGGTGTCTGTGATTTGAAAATATTTTCTATAACAACTTGCCCCCCAATGCCAAGTTGGCCAGACCAAGGTCTCTAACTTGCAGGCCTCCATCTAAAAGTGGTTTTTTCACAATGTCCCAATTTACCAAATGAATTTTCTTTTGATTTCTCTTACCTCCTTGCCACAAGAAGTTTCTCAACATCTTGGAAAGTTGATCTGTAATCGATTTTGGAGCCAATAAGAAATTTGTTTGATATAATGGAATGGAGGAAAAAACAGAATTGATTAGGATGAGCTTCCCAGCTGTGGTGAGCCAATGTCCACCCCAAACTTTTATTTTTTCTTTGATTTTACTGAGTATCTCAGCCTAGTATAGAGCCTTGTTGATGCCCAAGGACTGGGGCAAACCAAGGTAATTGATTTTATCCCACCTTGCATAGCCCACAAACCCAAAAACTTGTGCAATTTGGTTCATGGCTTGTTGGTCGATCTCCCAGCCATACACTGCACTTTTCCTTCTATTGACCAAAGCTCCAGAGACTCTGCAGAAGCTTTGAATAATTTTCTTAAAAGCCCTTGCAATTTTCAATGAGGCTCCGCCCACAAAAAGGGAGAAAGAGGACATCCCTGTCTAATGCCCCTTGTTGCTTTGAAGTAATCGGCAGGTCTACCATTGACCAAGGGAGCAATCCACAGCTCTCCAATACAAGCTTTAATTAGCCTAATAAACTCAGAGCTGAAGCCAAAAGCAGCAAGGACTTGGAGAAGGAAAGAATGTCTTACTCGATCGAAAGCGTTTGCCATGCCTAGCTTGATTATCATTCCTTTCTCGTGACGATGGAGGCTTGAGTGAATGGTTTACTGCACCAGGGCCACATTGTCTAGAATGTGCCTTCCTTTGACAAATCCGCTTTGACTACTAGAGATGATTTTACCCATAAGAAGCTTGATTCTATTCGCCAAAAGCTTAGAGAGGATCTCATATGAAGCAATGCAAAGCGATATAGGCCTGAAGCGGTTGAACGAGGTAGGGTTCACCTCTTTTGGGATAAGAGCAAGGAAAGTGGAATTGGCGCTGCCACCAACTTTGGCTTTCTGCTGAAAACCCATTATCATCCTAATCAGATCAATCTTTATAATATTCCAACATATTCTGTAGAAGTGGATATTGTATCCATTAGGCCCAGGAGCTTTTTCTGGTTCCATCATCCATATGACATTTCTTATTTCCTCTTCCGAGAATGGTTTCAGAAGGCTGGAGTTGTCCTCCTCCTTTATCAGACTTGAAATGTAAGAAAGGAAATCAACACTTTTTTCTTCAGAGTCTGTTCCATTTCCATGTATAACTGCTGGAAGTGTGAGGTAGCTGCCTCGCGAATCTCTGTTATCCCTTTATGCACTATCCCATCTGAAGTAATTATTTCTGCTATGTGATTTCTCAAGAGTCTAGTTCTGATTTTCTTGTGGAAGTATGCAGAATTTCTATCTCCTAATTTTAGCCAGAGATTTCGAGATTTTAGTCTTAAGGTCTCCTCCTACACATTGAAGGCTTGGAGAGTGATTTTTTGGGCAGATTGCTCACACTGCAAATCTGAGAAGGTGATTTCCTGCTGTTCCATATCCATTTGCATGTCTAATAATTTTCGAGGGCCTTCTTTCTAAGGCTAGTTGGAGAGCATGTGGGATTTTTTAACCATTCCTTCAAAGTTGTTTTGGTAGCCTTGATTTTTTGCTCCCAAACATAGCTAGTCGAACCAATGATTGGCTTGGACAAAGATTTTATGATTTTCTCCATAAATACTTCTCTTTCAATCCATTGAGGGCTAAATTTGAAAGGGATGGGTCCAAGATTTTCTGCTTCTTCAATCTGCAACAAGATGGGTTTGTGGTCTGATGTCATTTTGGGTAGGATTATCTTTTTATCAGAGAGGAGGGTGCATTGTATCATAAATTTGTCAAGCCGAGTTGAAATTTGCTCCTTTCCAGCTCTATTATGTGACCATGTATAAAGTCCAAATTTGGGTTTGATATCCAATAAATCCCAATCATGGATCAGATCTTCTACTAGAGGAAGGATACGATCTTTGCTATTGTTTCCTCCTTTTTTCTCCTTTTGATCAAGGACAAGATTGAAATCTCCAGCAAGGATTAAATTATTAGGGGAATAGGCTTCTAAAAAATCTGAAAGAGTAAACCAACATTCCTTTTTTTCCTCATATAACACCGACACATAAAGGTTGAAAATGGTAAGGGAGGTATTACTTGCAAGGTGTTGGAGTTCAGTGTAGATCCAATGCTGTGTTTCGAAGGAGCTAACCAGAAGAAATTTTTCTTCCTCCCAAAGAGTGGCAAGGCCTCCACAGGTTCCCCTGGCACTTACTACTTTCCCAACTCTTTTTTTCCATTTGTCCTTACTTAGATCCAGAAGGGCAGACCCTTCTATTTTGGTCTCTTGGAGAAAGAGGATCTCGAGGGATTCAGATTTTATGAGGTTCATCACAGCTTCCGCTTTAGAGGGGTTCCCCAGACCTCTGCAGTTCCAAGAGATTATACGCATTATTTACTTGCAGAGGGGTGGCCTTTGTGAGGCCTCGGTCTAGTATTTCTTCCTATAGACATCTCAATCATGGATTGACTTCCCTGCATTTTCTGCTTCTCGACCTCTTCTTCTCTTGCCTCTCTATGAGACTTTCTCCCGACTCTTTTGGTGGGCCTTTCGGAAGTTTCATCTTCCGAGGATCCAGAGGATTCTGGGGGCTTCTTTCTTGTCATTTCTACATAGGATGGGGAGGTGGTTGCTCCTTTGGGAGATCCAATTTGTATTGGGATGACCTCTTCCTGTCTTTCCTCTTCTGCTGTTTGTTTAGGTTGTGTTTCCTCCACTGTATCTTCTGTTGGATCTATTTGTTCTTCTGGAATACTTAGGGTTTCAAAAGGGTTGGTGTTTGCAGCTGTTGTTGAAGGACCTGAAGGCTCTATCCCTTGCACCACCAAGGTAGGTGCGGTGGGTCCAACTGGCTTGTTTTTCCCTTTTGTTTTGTTATTTTGTTTGTTAGGAGCAGCTTTCTGAACCTGAGTCGATTGTTCTTCCTTTGAGTGTCTGTCTCTTCCACTGTTTTCTTTTTACAATATCTGGCAAAATGCCCATATTCATGGCAGTATTTGCACTTAAATGGGAGTTGTTCATAGTCTAGTTCTTGGATATGCGACCACTCCGCTACCTTGAGTTTGATAGCCTCAGGAAGTCCTTCTTCCAGATCAACTTTTACACATATTCTTGCACAAGAGTATTGATCTTTCTTTTCTGCTCTGTTTATGTATTTCCCCAGTTTGTTCCCAATAATTTCTAAGGATTTAGGGTTCCAGCAGTGGAGAGGGAGGTGGGGCAAATGCACCCAGACTGAGACTATTGAGGGAACGTCTTGACTTGGATCAAAATCAGGGGTCCATTGATTCAAGTATAAGCCGTGAGGCCCCATGAAGTACGGGCCATTGCGGAAGATCAGATTCCTATCTTCTACTGCTTCAAAGACGAACACAAAGAAACCCTTACCTACAAGATAGCTTCTGATTCCTTCTTTGATGAGAGGAGACCAGTTTCTTTGAATCCAGGCTTCAACAGCTTTGGGCGAGGGCCAGAGCCCAGTGAACTGTCCAATGAGCCCTTTTTCAGCAAAATTTAGGGCTGATCTACAAGGCTCATCAATCAGAAGGTCCACTGATGGAATGGTAGCCATTCTTTTAACAATTTTTTGTTGGTTTTCACTTGTTGGGCGCTTAGAGCAACTAGCCACCAATTTCTTGAAGGTGGAGAGCTCAGACTAAAGCGAGAAAAAGGTTTTTGATTATTTTCTAAAATTTGGAAAGAGAGTTTTGCATTATTTTTTACGTAGCATATTTTTTTTTTACTTTCCATCTAGAAACTTATAACTGTTAGTATTTTACTGGCCTATTTTATTATATTATTTTATCTTAATTTCTATAAAATTCTGATTTTTGTTATGCATTCAGTTTTGTGTTTAACTTGATATTAATTTCTCTTTAACGAAACATTTATACCATTTATCCATAACTTATTCATAGTTGTTGGTTCAAATCCGGTTTCTGGCGAAAATCTGTTTCGATAGTGCACGCGCTTCAATTTTCTTAGTGGCGTCATTTTTGCAAAAAGAAATTATTAAAAGAAAAGTAGTTGAAAAAAATAGCATAAACTATTAGCTACAAACAAAAATACGTTCATGGATTTGAAAGTGCCCGTATAATGCCAACCGCATAAGTCCACCATTTATCCACTAGCCATGTTGAAATTTAAATGTGACCCTTAAAAAGGCCAGATCCAGATCCGATTCTCAATCTATTTATATTTAATATATCAATCAATTTCTTAGTCACAAGTTTCCATTAGTAAATAGGAAATTGAAGTGGATAAATGAAAATCCTCTATATTTATGGAGGGGATAAATCAAATACCAAAACATCATGTTGCTATACCCACAGTAAAAATGAAAAGAATTTAATTTGTACAAATAATTTCAACCACATATTTTTTCTATATAAAATTACAATAAAATTTATAGTTAAAATAGTTTTGAAAAAAACTAATAATGTTTTAAGTAATATTCTAGAGGTTACACAAATATTTGGCAAAACATGAATAGATGTAATAGTCAAGAAGGTTGTCAATGTTAGAAAAGGCTCAAGTGCTTGGTAGTTGAAGTTATGGGGTAAAAAGCTAAGAAGAAACTAAAAAAACAAAAAAATACAAGAAATTTCATTTATGTTATATGTAATAAGCAAAGTAAAAATAACAATTAATCACTAACACAAATAAAACAATTAAACACCAAGAAATACAACAGGAAAACTCCAGCTATGAATTTATACTATTTAATAATTCAAATATGTATAGAAGGTATGAATGTGATGTGAAAATCAAAAAAATATTTGGACAAGTTTATGGAAAAACAATAAATATATAGCCATTGCAAGAAACTCAACATCAAATTCAAGGACATGATGGAATTTAATTGGAAAATGATGTATATAAGCAAGAAGCAACCTTGCAGCCATGGCTACAAGAGATCCAACCATAAAACACACCCATATAGTTGGTTCGTATGTCTACTAGGTCTCATAATCTCTCTTAATGGAATCCACTCTCAACTTATTTTTATTTCACTGATGGTGGTGAACCTCAATGATTTCAGAAGGCTTGCAATGTGGACACTAACAGAAAAAAAATTGAAGAAAAAAATGAAGGAATGCACTCCCTATTGAAACACAAAAATTGCAAGTTAGTAAAGCCTTTAAAAGGAAGATTCTTACAAAACAAATGGGTATACAATATTAAACATGAGAGTGAAGGGAAGAAGGAAAGTTGCAAAAAAAAAAAAAAAAAAATTGGTGGTGAATGGATTTGCTTGAGAAAAAGGTATTGACTTTACTAAAATATTTTCACCTATTATCAAGTTGTCATCTTTAAGGGTTATTCTTAGTTTTTCTTTTTCTTTAGATTTGGATGTGAATAGTTATATGTAAAGACAACCTTCTGTCATGGAGAATTGAAGGAGGAAATTTACATGGAGCTACCAAAAGGATTCAAAGTAAATAGGTTGAAGAAAATCCTCTATGGACTAAAATAGGCGCTTGACCAATGGTACAATAAATTTGATTCATTTATGTTGGAGCATCATTTTAAAATACTAGAGGTTGATCATTGTGTCTACATCAAAAAGCATGCCCAAGAAAAATGTATTATACTACTATTATATGTGGATGACATGCTAATTGTCATGCAAACAATAATAACATGATCAATAAGTTGAAAAAAAATTGGGCATTCAATTTGCAAAGAAAGATTTAGGTCCATCAGAATAAATATTGGGCATGATGATCATGTATGATAGAAAGAATAAAACTATCTATCATAAGACAAATATATTGAGAATGTGTTAAACAAGTTCAACATGAAGGATGCCAAACTAGTTTATACACACCTAGTATCATGCTCCAAACTTAGTGTTGATTTATGCCATTGCGATCACAAAAAGGAGGAAATGAGTAAAATACCATATGTTTTAGTAGTTGGAAACTTGATATATGTGATGGAGCAAATGAGTAAAATACCATATGCTTTAGTAGTTGGAAACTTGATGTATGTGATGTTATGTATCCTGTTAGATATTGCACATGTAGTGGGATTAGCAGAATCTGATTCCTTTCAAATTTATAAAAGTAACTATTAAAAGCTATAAAGTAGATTTTAAGATATCTCAAGAGTGTTACTCATTTTTGTTTATGTTTTAGTAATAATAAAAACTTTGTGTTTGAAGGTTATACAAATAAAAATATAGTGGTCTCCACAACCTAGGAAGAGTACATGGTTATGATAGATGCTTGAAAAGAGATTTTGTGGATACAAAGAGTCTTACGAGAACTAGGAATAAAAGAAAACAAATATGTGTTACATTGCAACTATCAGAGCACCATTCATTTAGCAAAAAACATAAGATATTGTTCTAAGAAAAAATACATTGATGTGACACATCATAGGATTTGTTAACTACTATATGATGAGATGCTATCCTATATATATCAAAAGAAACTTGTGACAGATATAAACATGGGAGAGAGAATTTATGGTCTCTTCTCCGTTAACACGTTTGCTTTTAAATTAATTGGTTACGATAATGTTCTCTACAGGCTTATTTCTTTTCATCTGAACTGAATTGATTTTGCCAGACTTTGATGAATTTAGACCATAGAACGGAAGTTGTACGTTGTCTAGAGATTAAAATAATCACGATGGCGTCTTACAGACGCAAATGAAACATAGATTTGTATTATATTTTGCCAAAAACATTTGTTTCCTTCCCATACTGATCCATGCCTACAAAACTTCAACTTCTAGTACCGCGCTCGCATATTTCACCATATTCTTTTAGCCTCATTTCCACCAAACTCTGCTTTATTGGCATTTACAACGTACAATTCCAGAGCACATTACATTAATGTAAAAATCAGAACACGACCTATTAGGAATGGATACAACTGTTTGGTTAAATGCCAACAGCTTACAACAGATTATTCCTTATCTACAATATGTTTCGAGGAGTATATGTTAATACTCTGAGATCCCATTATCTTCTTCACTAAGTTTGTCAAGAATAGCAATCACTCCAAAATCGAATGCTTATCAACTCCTGCTCCCACTGCAACGCTGTATATGTCCTTCGCATCAGTATTGACAAACACCTGCATACCATTTAATATTTGGGTCATTTAGCTGACTAAGCAAAAGTGAAAGAGAGAGATAATAGGGCACATTAGACTAAAAATATTAAATATTTCACATTATAGGTTAAATTTTTATGTGTTTACATTTACATTTAACATGTAATATTTAACATTTAACAAGTCCTATTTAAAAATAGATATTATTATTATGTATAAACACAATCTAAATTTAAAATATCAAAAAAGAGGTATGGTAAATAAATAAAAATACAAATAAATGAGAGGTATGGTAAACAAATAAAACCTCTTTTTATACTTACTCCAAATATATGGTAAATAAATAAAAATATAAATAAACTAGAGGTATAGTAAATAAATAAAACCTATTTTTATATTTACTCCATAAACCTCTTTATATTCACAAACACTCAAAAAAGAGGTTTAATTTAGGTGAAGCCAATGGACCAAAGACCATGGGTCAAATTAGTATTAATACCATGCAAAAACAAACATTATTAACCCTAATATTAATATTAAATTATTATTATTATTATTAGTATTAGTATTAGTATTAGTATTAGTATTATTAAATCTAATATTCATATTAATATATTATAATATCAATATTATTAAATTTAATAATTTTGGATTACTACAATATTAAATTTCTTATATTCATGAAATATATTAACTCTAGATATATATGGGAGTGAAGAACAAAGACATAGAGTGATAGAGGTGCACAGACACCAAAAGTGGCAAGGGAGAGATTGAGATAAAATTAAGGAGAGGATAGAGGAGAAATGAAGAGAGAGAAAGGGAGAGGAGTGAGAGAGGTAGAGAAGGGTAAGAGAGGGAGAGGGAGACATAAACATGGAGCTGGGAGAGAGAGCAGGAGAGAGGGAGGGAGTTACTTAGAGGATTATAGGAGAGAGAGAGAGATGGGGAAAGAGAGGGGGAGGTATGAGAGAAAGGGAGAGAGAGAGGGAGTTGGAGGGGGAGATATGAAGGGAATAAGAAACACATAAAGATTGAGAAGAGGAGAGATAGGGGGGTTGACAAGAGAGAGGTGGAGAGAGAGTGTGTATTTTTATGGGTGAGAAGGAGATATGGAGAGAAGGGGAGAGAGAAGGAGAAATAGAGGGATATGGTAACATAGTTGGATTTCTAGAGAGTGATGGGAGAAGAGAGTTGTGGGAGAGAGAGATAGAGGGGAGGGGAGGGGGTTATAGAGGGAGATAGGAGAGAAAGTGAGAGAGAGGAAGGATGGGAGAGAGGATTTGAGAGAGAGGAAGAGAGTGATGGGGGAAGAGAGGATTGGAGGGCAGAGAGAGAGAGAGAGATGGGGGAAGAGAGAGGGAGGTAGAAGAGAAAGGGAGAGAGAGGAGGAGAGAGGGATTGATATAGGAGCAAAGAGAGAGTGATAGATAGATGGAGTTGGAAGGGGAGATAGGGAGGAAAGAAGAAATACATAGAGAGTGATAAGTGGAGAGAGAGAAGGAGTGACAAGGGAGAGATGGAGAGAGAGAGAGTGTATGTTTTGGGGTGAGATAAAGAGACAAAGAAGTAGAGATGGAGAAAAGGGGAGAGAGAAGGAGATACAGAGGCATATAGTAACAGATCTGAAGGGTGAAGAGAGAGCAATAGAGAGTGTTGAAAGAGAAGGGAGAGAGAGGAAGGAAGAAAAAGAGGATCTGAGAGAGTGGAGAGAGGTAGGGAAAGAGAGATGGAGCAACCTCTATCCTAGGGGCATCTCCTTAGGGCCTCCCAACTCAACCTTCCGCATCTATTGGGGGCAACCTCTATCCTAGGGGAATCAATCTGTTGGTAGCCTTCCTCGGGCTGAGGGAAAGCTTATGGCCCATCACTCTACACGACCCACCACCACCTCACGAAAACTGCTATCCATCACAACCTATGTACCCCATCAAAAACCCATTGATGGGAGGTCCTTATGGTGTCCTCTAATCATCCTACTCTTCTTTGGTCTGATTCGACTGCACCTACTTCATTACCTTTCTTGACTACACTAGAAATCCTAGATCTATATAAGTTGAAAAAGGATCCCATCGGCCATAACTTGCTATGGCCTCCAGCCCAAAAAAAAATTCTATGGACATTCCTAAGTTTTAAGGAAAGTAGGGAGATGAACCGGACACACATGTCATTACATACCATCTTTGGTGTGTTTCCAATTCTATTCTTGATGATAGTATCTGAATCAGAATACTCTTTTGCACCTTGATTGGCAACGCTGCTAAGTGGTATATTGAATTACTACGTGCCTATGTTAACATATTTAATACGCTCGCCATAGAATTCTTGAAGCACTTCCAGCTACCATTATGTTACAAAACCATAACAGAAATCTTGAAAACCGTATGCCAGAACACTTCCACCCATATCTCTGATCACATCCATGAATGGAGATGTAAGATAAGGTTTATAAACGACCCCATTATAAATCAATTATTATCTAATTGGTTCTGCAAGTCCCTCCTACCTCCCATCATGAAGGATGCTTCCTTGTCTAGACTTATTACGGAGGACCAATTCATCTGTCGTTCCCAACATCTAAATATTATTTATTCACAATCTAGCACGCTTTATGACTTGATCCCTCATGCTCCCCAAACTTTTGATTCTCTCATTTCACAACAATCTGGTCCTCGAGTTAATAGTCTCGTCGGTGCTTCCTCTAGGACAACTATCACACATTTGAGCCGGAAAATTTCCCAGTTATCCATTACAACTACCCCTGCCTCAACTAAATATGATCACACTATTTCTCCTTCAGCTGCTACGATCAATTTTATGTAGTATACACAACAATACAATGGAAAGAAAAAGAAGAACAATAACAAGACCTCTCCTTCTGAGGAGAAAATATTTGTTTCAAACACTCAAGCCTAAGCACCTTCTACTACTCAATCTGAGAAAGGAAAGGAAAAAAATTTCAAGGTCTTGTCTAGGATATGCATTGAGGACCATTTAACCTATATATTTCTTCATATGTAAGAGTGCACATATTTCCTTGCACAAAAGGACACTAGATGTACCCTTGTGGTTCTTAATAACCTATTTCCTTCTTAGGATCAACAACAACCACTACAAGGAAAAGACCCTCTAACAAATTTTTTTGAGTAACCCCTTATAAAAATAGCCCAGATATCCATTTGTAGTGGAGGTCTCTAGAGGAGGTTGGTGGGTGGAGGTTTTTACGGATGTCTTTTGTCCGATGTGTTTCTCATCATAAACCGCACTAGTGCATATAACCCACAACGAACCGGTGCATACTAAAATTTGGCACACTGAGACACTGTGTTCACCGTACAAACCCACTTAGTGCATCTAATTGCTATAGTGCACTGGTGCACTACGTAGAAATATGCCGATGCATCTTAAAAACCTGCGCACCACACGGTGCATCTCAAAAACCCGTGCACCGAAATAGGGTAAAATTAAAAAAATTACTGGCCGAAAAATCCACATTTTCACTTCTTTAGTGCTGTAGATCTCTCAAGCACTGGTGTGAATTTATCTTATGTGAGGCACCCTGCCATCAGTGTTCCCATTGCACACACTGATGTCATCCATTGCCCAACTTGTGGAGTTCGAATTTAGGAAAATAATGGGAAATTTTGGTTTTCAAATTCCTCAGCAAATATGCGTCCTCGATGCCCAAATGTACAGGTATTTTACTTGTTTCTCAATAACTAAATTTTTTAGCAGATTAGATTTGTAAAAACACTTAAAATTTACCATTAAAAAAAAAAAACTGCGCAGTGCGCTCGAGCTGTTTGGCTCGCACCATTCGCAGTTCTGCGTGTAAATTTATGGGCCACACCATGAACGGTGCTAACAGAAACTGCACCGGGTTCCGGTGTTATACCGAAAAACACACATCGTGCTTTTTTTTTTAAACCTAAGATGGCGGTGTGGTTGTTCAGATGAACGCACTATTGAGTAGGTACTAGTGTCAGGAGGGTGGTGTATTGACCAAACTATGTGGTCCAGGGTGGATAGTTCGGTCAACTCACCACCCTCCTGAAATTAGTACATATTTAACAGTGTGAGCGTTTACCACACCACGAACGGTGCTAACGGAAACCCCACCGAGTTTCGGTGCGGTACAGAAAAATGAGCACTGTGGTTTTTTTTCAAAACTGACATGGCAGTGCAGTCACTAAACGACCACACCATTGACTGTGTACTAGTGTCGGGAGGGCAGTACGTTGACCACACTATGTGCCCTGGGGCGGATAGTTCGGTCGGTGCACTGCACTTCTAAAATTAGTACATATTCAACGGTGCGTCCATTTACCGTTAACCATGTACTAATGTCAGGAGGGCGATGTGTTGGCCAAACTATCCGCCCCAAGGCGCATAGTGTGGTAAACACACACCCTCCTGACACTGGTACATTGTCAAAGGTGTGGTAATTTACATGACTGCACCGTTGATGATGAATTATTGTTGGGCGATGTGTTTACCTAACTATTCGCCCCAAGGTGGCTAGTTTCGTCAACACACCGCAGAAGAAAGTACATTTTATTTTTGCGGTGCGCAGATAATTTCTGTGCGCACCGAGAGCGGTGCGCAATAAAAATGGATGCACCGATACCGATGCGTGACTATTTTTTTGGGCACACCCACTGTTTTTTTTTCAAAAAAAATTATATATGTGTGTGTGTGTGTGTGTGTGTGTGTGTGTGTGTGTGTCTTATTTAATAAAAAAAATGTATTTAATATGTGAATCATTCAGCGACATCAAGGAGAGAATAAAGGGAACAACAACAACATATGTAGGACCAGTAAAAGCTAGTTCGCTTGCGGGAGGCACAAGAGAGGGAGAGACTTATGTACCCTCGCCCTATTACAATAGCCACCCGGTTTCTCCTAAGGGAGGTAGGCCTCCTCAATTTCTATGAGGAGGCTACATCCCTAAAGGGCCATAATGGGTTGTTGGGACAACTCATCTTCAGGTGGAATGCCCACCGACAGGCTTTCCGAGTCGATCCTGACCAGTGGTATGTACCCACTGAGGAGGACATATATTTTATTATTGGCCTATCTAGGAGAGGGCAGGACTTTCCCTAGTTCCCAGATGTCCCCATCAGCTATGCAGCAGGGAGCTAGTTGGTGTACTCCCAGAGATACATTAGGGATGATATACTTTCTCCTACAGATTTCCAGGTGTCTAGTGGTCAATTACATATTTCTTTGTTTGGTGTAGAGGAGGTGAAGTGCTTGTCACTAATGCTGACGACCATTGCACACCATACCAGTGACGGGCAATGCATTAGTTTCCCACTTTTCTTTTATGTTGATTCTTTATTACAGGCACCACGACTTGTGAGATGGTCAGTGATTTTTTTGCAGCATTTTTGTATAGCATAAGATAGATGTTGTTCTCAGGCACGTGGGAGGATGACCTTCCCTTTTTCTTCAGATTTATTTTTTTTATTTTTTGAGAGGTTTCCAAAGATGAGGCATACTTTTGTTTAGCAGCCTCGTAGGTTGATGTTGCACGTATGGATGGAGATGTGGGGCCAGATTATGCCTAAGAGGGGCGAGTCTAACTTTTCCGCCAGGATATCTCATGATGCATTGGAGTTGCTATCCACTCTTGATGATCACTCCTTTGTTTTGGTGCCATTTTCGTACATTGGTTTGGATTGGCGAAGGTGTACATCATCCTCTTCACACAAGATGAGCCATCGAATGCGAGAGGTAATATTAGTGTTTTCTTTAAATTAATATAGTTTTATTTTATTGTCTTAATTAATTAATTAGAATTATCAAATTTATTCTAACACATTATTTAACTTGTTTTATTAAATTTTTTAATGAAATTGTCTAATTCATGTTGTGTACTTATACATATTTTGTAGATATTGGGTAATTCATTGGCGATGAGATTCCACTGCCACCGAATGATCCAGGTGTAGATCATGTTGACGAGGAGATGGCAGAGGCGGAGGATCAGGGTGACAGAACTGGTCTTGATCAGGCACAAATACCCGCGGGTGTGAAGCGTAGACCAGACACCCGATTTAAGATGGAGTTGTGCAACCAACTCAGTAAAATCCTACTTAAGGAGGGAGTCAGGCCGGTTATGATCAGAGAGATACAGGTTGTTCGTAGTCTGACACAGATTTGGAGAGGCATGCCCTGTGATATGTTGACCCTCATGTAGCATATCATTAGAGCTACCAGATTACTAGCGCGAGCAATGAGGGGCAAGCATGGTGGAGATGTAGTACGACAGATAAGTGCATCATATGATGATCATGATCATGAGGGGAGTGATCATTGTTCTAGTACTCCATCTCCTCCTCCACCTCGCGCTAGAGATGATGATGATGAGAAGCCTGTAGCATCTAGTCATGATCATGAGCAGTCATCGTCTGAGCAGTCTACACCATCTCAGCAGACATGTCCTAGTCTTGAGCAGGCACCTGATCTTGAGGAGGGCACAGGTCCATTTGAGGAGGTAGTTCCATTAACTGATCAGGCCGCCGCAACATCCACTTATTAGGCTGGACCATCCATGAGTCATCAGCAGGCAGTTTTCGATCAACATGCACCTCCAGATTAGTAGGCACGTGATCATCATCTATTTTAGCATGTCAAGGTTACACCATCAACTAAGGAGGCCTCAACTAGTACTAGTATTGATGTACCACCAAATATTTGACATTTATATGCATTTATATTACAGTTGTATCTTTTTGATTCTATATATATATATATATATATATATATATATATATTACAATTGTATATTTTTGACATTATATATATAGTCCATGTATTTTATGTTCATGTTACAAATGTACTTAATTTACATGTTGGTCTTCATCATGATGTGTATATTGTTAGGTCATGTTAGATATGTTCATTTAATGTGCAACTTGTAGATAGATGTGTATGTGATAGCATTTTTTTGACATGAGATGCATATTTGATGTTTGTGTTGTGATGATGCCTTACAATGTTGAAATTTTATTAGATGATCATGATCACGATGATTAGATGATGTTAGTGAATTTGAATGTGTTTTTTAGTCAAATGTGATGTTTGTACGATGGTATCATGTTTATTTTTAATATTAAATCATGATATTTATTAAATATTGTGCAGTGATTGTAATTGAAATTTTAATTTTAATTGTATATAAATTGTAAAATTGTAATTGTATTTCTAATTGTGATTTTAATTGTAACTGTATGTAAAATATTTGTAAAATTTTAATTGTAATTGTAATATTTAATGTATTTTGAAATTATTTTAATTGTAATTTTAATTGTAATTGTATGTAAAATTCTAAAATTGTAATTGTAATTGTATGTAAAATTCTAAAATTGTAATTGTACATTGCAATTTTAATTGTAATTGTATATAAAATTCTAAAATTGTAATTGTATGTGAAATTGTAAAATTGTAATTGTATGTGAAATTGTAAAATTGTAATTGTAATTGTAATTGTAATTGTAATTGTATGTAAAATTGTAAAATTATATTTGTATTTGTAATTGTATGTAAAATTGTAAAAATGTAATTGTAATTGTATGTAAAATATTTGTAAAATTGTAATTGTATTGTGAAATTGTAAAATTGTAATTGTATGTATTCTCATCATTCAATTTTATTAAAAATTTTAAATTTGTAATTGTAATTGCAATTTCTCATCTTAACCACAAATGTAGAAGAATTAATCTGTTGTGGTGTAAAGTTTTTTTATATTTCAAAACCTAAAAAAATTACTTAAAGAAATTTAATCCCTGTTTATGTTTAATAGGTCTTGGTTAAGATATATATATGTGTGTTTGTGGATTCAACACCTCATCGCCTCTAAAATGTCTTCAAGCACTGGATTGTGTAAAATAGACAATTTGAATTTACAATTCCAAAAAATCTTTGTTGGATTTAAATCCAAATTTACTGAAAAATATAGCTTAGCCAAAATTTACAATAGTAAGACTACCCTAAGATTTTTTTCCAAACAAATATAATATATACATAGTTGACATTGAAATATTCTACTTAACATGGGAATTAAATCATTTTATATATGAACCATATTATCTACACATTAAAAAAAAATATACCAATTTTTTTAAACAACTAATAATAAAATATTATTATTGATGTTTTATAATATTTTTAATTAATATTAACTAACCATGTATATTATTTTTTGTTTTTTTATTACAATCAACATTTATTTTATATATATGTGTGTGTGTATGAACCACTCAAGCTAAAATCCTTTGACATATTAACTAAGAAACATGAATATAATTTCACATTAAAAAGTTAATGAATTACAAATCTCCCTAGTTATGGAGTAGTTGAAATTTTTTATTCTTAATTACTTTATCTTTCTATGCATGCTATATTTTTTTGCACTATACATCCCAATATAAAGGCATATGTCAATTTTTTGCACACCATACATCCTAATATGAGAGTTTGCTCACCACAAGTTAACAGAGAAAAATAAAATATTCACTAAATAAAAAATAATGTCATCTATAATTAAAAAAAATACAAAAATAAATATATTCCTTGTTTAATTTAAGGTTCACAAGATAAAATGAAATATAAACTAAATATAAAGTTGACAAAATAAAATTTAATATACACTAAATATAAAAAAATGTAATCTATAATAAAATAAAAAAATAAATACACATACTTAATGAAATCTATTAAAAACAATTTCATATTAAAAATTAAATGATATACATATCCAAATATACACTAAATGTAAAAATGTAGTCTATAATAAAATAAAAAAATAAATACACATACTTATTGAAATATATTAAAAACAATTTCATATTAAAAATCGAATGATGTATATCCTTGTTACTAAGTAAATATAATTTTTATTCTTAATTATTTTTCCTTTTGATGCATGTCAATTATTGTGCCAAGAGATGTATTATAAAACTCAACCTGAGGGAAGCATAATCTCTTCTCTTTTGTGTTCAATCTAAATTTGACATTAGAAAATTAAATATTAAATAAATTTAAAAATTTTAATAATAATAAAAATTAAAATTAAATTAAAAATAAAAATAAATAAATATTTTCATTAAAACATGTTAAAACAATTATATATTAAAAACTAAATCTATGACATTATCTTTAATTTTTTTTTCTATGTGCAAAATTATTGCTTCAATTGAATATGAAGGATGTATAATTCTTTTTGTTATCAATCTAAAGTCAAACACAAAAAATTAAAAATTCAAGAAATAAAAAGATAATGTTAAATATAAGAAAAAAATAAATAAATATACATATTTATTGAAATATATTAAATATATATATATATATATATATATATATATATATATATATATATATATATATATATATGAATGTGAACAATATGAGACATAAATAAAATATTTAAATACTTATGATAAGTAAAAACTAAAAAATGAACTGAAAAATGTTTGGAATTGATAAAGAAAGAATCAACTCTGATCCATCTT
Source organism: Pinus albicaulis (assembly GCA_034641835.2). Taxonomy (NCBI): domain Eukaryota; kingdom Viridiplantae; phylum Streptophyta; class Pinopsida; order Pinales; family Pinaceae; genus Pinus; species Pinus albicaulis. The sequence continues at coordinate 1,074,881,830 of CM076577.1, forward strand.
AACTCTAAATCTATGAAGAATCTTTAAAAATTAATTTATCCAAATTTTGCATTATAAAATATATTTCCATTTAAAGAAGGCATTTAATAAATCCAAAATAAAAATAGATTTAAGTTTATTTTATTTAATATAAATATTAAAATATTTTAGTTCAATATGAAAATATTATATTTTATTTTAATATCAATAACTAATTTAAAACTTAAAAGTTAAGTAACCTTTAAAATATAAAATTCTCTGTAAGTTTTCATAGCCATATTGCACTAGGTATATATTGCACTAGATATAGGTATAGGTATAGACATAGGTATTGCGTACAGTTACATGTTTCGCTTTCTTTTAAGAAAATCACGGGCACTGCGTCATTATCAACGTTAATCAAATCCAGTTGGTAGAGAAAATCTGTTTCCATTGTGCACGCGCTTCAATTTTCTTAGGGGCGTCATAATCACAAAACGAATTTACAATGAGAAAAGGAGTTAAAAGTAGCATAATTATTAGCTACAAAAAAAAATATGCTCGTGAATTTGATAGTGCCCGAAACAAGTCAAAAGTATAATTCCTAACAGCATCACGCTCACCATGATTAAATTTAAATGTGACCCTTAAATGCATAATTATTAGCTACAAACAAAAATATGCTCGTGAATTTGATAGTGCCCGAAACAAGTCAAAAGTATAATTCCTAACCGCATCACGCTCACCATGATTAAATTTAAATGTGACGCTTAAATAGAGGTATCTGATTATCAATCTATTGATAATTTAAATGCGACGCTTAAATAGCGGTATCTGATTATCAATATTTAGTATATAAATCAACATGTTACAATTACATGTTTCCATAATTTTTATTAAAATTTAAAATGTAGCTTTAAAAGGAATGAATATAATAAATATGTATTAAGTTTTTTTTCATTGGCCAATAACTCTTTTTGTAAGACATAACTAAATAAGTTAACAGCTTAAGATTCAGAAGTTTTAAAATATAATATATATGTCTTAAGATTGTTTTTTTAAGTTAAAAGCTTAGTTAAAAGGTCTTTTTTATAAGATATAAGGAAATAAGTTAATAGTCTAAGAAGATTGTTTTTTAGCTAAAAACTTAGCTAAAAGGTCTTTTTTATAAGACATAAGGAAATAAGTTAACAGTTTAAGATTCAGAAGTATTTGACAAAAGTAAAAGTCTATCTTTTAGTGATCACTAGTGAGCAATTGCAAATAATGTGGTTTTCCTTAAATAACAATGATGAGTCAACTTGTATTAGTAAATAGTAGTTAGTAATAATTGTTCTATTGTTATCCCTAGATGTGGGTGATCCGTAATGCGATGTTGGCACGACACCTGGGCTCTCCAACGCCACGCAATTGTCCTCTCCACGAGGCAGCACCTGCCCCAGGCGTGAGATCCTTTAAGATGTCTCGCTAGTCCGCAGCATGGAGCTCTCCTCGTCATTCAGTTTTGTTTGATGTGTATTCACTCCTTCTCATCCGACTTACAGAAGCGCTCTGCCCATATATGGGCAATGGCACCGACTCCAGAAAACAATTATCCAGCGCCTTCCTCTGTCTTTCCCTTAGGCTAGCTCTACAAGCTCCTACTCTCGACTCTGCTGGTCCTTGTTGTGCCTCTGCCCCTCACTCAGATGTTCAGTCGCCCTCTGCTCATTCATTTCATGGTGCCTATCACTTCATTTTGCGTCCATCTCCCTCTCATCACCCGCCTCATCTGCATTCTCAGAATTCTACTGACACCATGACTCACTGCCACCCAATGTGTTGCCACAAAGGAGGGGTAAAAGGCTCGCCCTCTCGCCCTCCAATTTCTACCATAGCGGAGTGCTCGATGGATTTTTTTGTGGCCATGGAATCGCCATAGTTCTATCACCCATAACTCCTCTCAGCCCATTTCACATTTCGAATTCCGGAAGCTCAGCCAAGAATCTCTGGCCCAGGGTCTAGGAAAAGGCTGCATAAATCCACTCTCTCTCATTCTTCCTCCTCGCAGCCTAGAAAAATGGTGGCTCTGCCCGTCAAATGCATGGAGGAAACCTCTGATAGCAAGGGCAGCAGTAGCTCAGCCGAAGGTGCCAAGAATTTGGACAAGGCAGAAAACACAGGTGCTCGTTCCACCTCCACATCAGAGTTGGACCCTCATCTATCCAAGAAAGAGGATGACCCATCTGACTATGGGTGCTACATAGTGGAAGAAACACCTCATCAGCAGCTTCACGATGTAAAGGACCAGAACGTATAGCACCATAGTTCATATTTCTCCAGTTTCTTCTAGATTTACTATAGTTTCCCAGTTCATTTTCATTATGCACAACAAACTTAGCTACTGGGATTTTCTGTTTAAGCTTGGTTTCCTCATTAGGAGCAGCTCTTTCTATGTTATGTGGATTGCTTCATGGGTTGGTTTCCCCCTAAGGGGCAGTCCCATTTTTTATTTTTTGAATTATCTCTTTCCCATCGGGATTTTCTAGCTCAGCAATCTTAGTCTGGAAACTGGATTGTATCTCTTTGTACTTTTTGTATTATATAATAGAATCTAGTCTTATGCCAAAAAAAAAAAAAAAACTTTCCTATTGCTAATTTGACAATTGAATTTTCCTATTATATTAAAAAAAATAAAAATTAAATCAAATATTGTATCACTTATAAGTAATAATAAATTTGAAATAATATTTAAATTTTCCATGAAAATCACATCAAAACAAATTCAACAAGTCGACAAAATTTGCTTTGATGTGATTTTCACCCAAAAATTTTATACACTATTATAGATCACATAAATCAAATTCCTAATATTTAAACTATTAAATTAAAAAAAAAAAACACTAAATTATAATCAACCATATTAAATAATAAAAAATAAGCTATTCCAGATAACTAGAAACAAAAACTCACATTCAAATTAGTGTATATAAATATTTATGGAGTAGATAAACTACTGCACAATCCTCTGTACTTCACATACCAAAATATGAAGTTGTTATACACCGGCAATGAAAAGTGACTATTGAAGAACTTAATTCATCCAAATAATATAAATCACATATTTTTATATAAAATTATAATAAAATTTATACTTAAACTATGACTTTCAAAAAAAATTAATGCTCTATGTAAATATGACTTTTGAAAAATGAGTTGTTGGAAGTTTTAATTGATTATTATAATTAATTTTGAAATTATAATTTATAAAATAAATTTAAAATTATTATTGAATCATCTTTAAAATATTTTTTTGTTAAATTTGAATTGATTATTATAATAATTTTGAAATTATAATTTATAAAATAAATTTAAAAATAATATAGAATATATTTAAAATGTTTTAATAGAGAATGTCTTTAAAACGTTTTTTTATTTAATTGTTTAGTAAATTATTATATTTCAAATATATATTAATTAATTAAGAACTTAATTATGGCTAAAATATTTTTATCACTAAAAGTTTTTATGTGATGAGCTGGGTTGTTATTGCACTCATCACATGTTTCCGGATTGGGGTGATATATTTGGACATGTTGATGAAAATAGAGTAAATAAGAAAAATGAAAAATGAAAAAACTTACCAAACTTAATATATATATATATATATATATATATATATATATATATATATATATATGTATGTATGTATGTATGTATGTATGTATGTATGTATGTATATTATTGGTAAAATATTTGTATCGCTAAAAGATTTAACATATATATATTATATATATTATTCTTCTATTCCCCTACAGTGAGATGATATATATATGCTCTGTATTTATATTTAATCATGAGGTTGTAAAAATCTTGATACCAGGAACTAATATATTTTTTTATTTCACTATATATATATATAAAATAAAATAAAATAAAAATAAAAATAAAATTGTTTTTGATACGATAAAATAATACTCTTATACATTATTTCATTTCTTCATTAAATATAGATTATTTATTTTACAATAAATTATTTTTGTGTTTTAATATTGGTTTATTTTTTTTAGAATAATGAATTGATGTAAAATTACTTCACAAATTTTTAAAATAAATATAATGATTGTTCTATATTTCAAGAGTTAGCTATTAATATTGATTATATATTTCAAATATTATTAGATATAAGTTTTACTTTTTTTCTATAAATTCTAAGAAATAGGTAAAAATAAACATCATGAATGTTAAATCTCATTGAATGGTTGCCAAGCTAGTAATTTGGAGAGTTTATCTATAATAAACAAGAATATAGTTCACTCACTTTTGTGGGGTTAAACCTTTGTTTTTTTTTACTTTTTTATGTGAGTCTTAAATGATTGCAGGATTAACATGTTGTCTGAGTAGCTACGACCCACTGACACCTAAGCCACTGCACTAGGATATCGCACCTAGCCTAAGTGACAAGTGACACCAATCCTTAGCATGGTTGTATTTTTTCCTCGTAGTTTAAAACTAGTGACCTTTATACCATGGATTGCCTTAAAAAAACACCCAACACCCAATTTATTGTTTGCTCTAGTCCCTAGAGTAGGGTTAAACCCTTGCTATAACACTTGTTTTTTTTTTGGGTAATGGTATATTCACACAATATATAGTAATGTCTCTTTTCTATTTATGCCCCCTCATTAGAGGGCATGATCCATGTTCCTAATATCCTTTCCATTAGAATGAGAGATATCTTTCCTTCAAAGAGTACAATGCATATCCAAGAAAAGGAAGAAAAAAAGGACCTTAGGCAAGCTAAAGGTTATTGCATTCAAGTGCTATGAATTAGGTCTCAAACAAATGCAAGTCTTTTCTAAAGAATTGATAATCCATTAATGTGATATGGGTTCTATTAAAAATACTTTAGCAATACAAATGGTAGTTAAGACCTATACCATGGCTAAAAGAGGAAAACAAGATCTTTAACCAATAAACAAAATTATATCACACTCAATTGCCATAAAAAAAATCTCTAACTAGAATTATAAAAACTATTAGTATATTTTACATAATAAAAATAAGTATTAAAACCCCACCATATTTAAGTAAGAACAATAAATTGGTCCATTATATATATATATAATTTCAACTCCTACTAAATTAATTATTTAAATAATAAATTCATTTATAAATAATTGTTTTAAAATAAATTAATTATTTAAACAATAAATTAATTTATAAATAATATATATAAATAATTGTTTTAAATAGATTTAATTTAGAGTTACTTTACATTACAGTTGCTTTTTGATATAGAGTGGGATGTGTGAAATACCATAGTGTGTTATGTGATAGATATAGAACATGGAAATGTCCATTTGGATTTAACTATAAGCAATGAAATGACAATATTAATGGACAATTAAGATATGTTTTTTATTAATTTGTTTTATAATTTTATAATTTATTTCAAAATTTTAAATGTTAACAAATTTTTTCTGTAATAAGTGTATAATAAAGAGATTTTATATATATATATATATATATATATATATATATATATATGATTATGATGGTGGTGGTGGTAGTTAACATCTACTGAGATTAATCTTTGAATCTATTTAAATAAAAATAAAAATAAAAAATTAAAAAATAAATAAATCAATTTAATAATATAAATAAATAAATTTAGAATTATAAGTTAATAATAAAATTTGAATCTAATTAGATTAAAAATAAATAAAAAAATCAATATATTTTTATTAAAAAAAAAATATTTTAGTAATAAGACACCTATCAATATAATTATTTTAATCAATACGAATGAAGAAAAAAATACTATCATATATAAAATACTTAATTATATATAATGAAATAATAACAAATAAATAATTTTATAAAATTTTGTTATTAATATTTAAATATTATTTTTTTAAAATTATTAAAAAAAATTCATTTTATAATAATATAATCATTTAAATTCACTTTAGTCTATAAATTGTTATTGATGAAGATTTATGGAGAATTGTGTGTTGTGATTATAGGTTTTCTCAATATTTGGGTGAACCCCTTCACCTATGGTCTCAAAAAGATAATCCTCTCCATCGAGAGATAGAATTGTAGTATGGATATTGGTCTCAAAAAGACAATCCTCTCCATCGAGGGATAGAATTGTAGTATGGATATTGGTCTCAAAAAGACAATCCTCTCCATCCAGGGATAGAATTGTAGTATGGATATTTCCACAATCAATAAATTATTATTGATGAATACTTATGGAGAAGTGTGTGTTGTGATCATAGGTTTTTCCAATATTTCAGGTGACCCCTTCACCCATCTTCACTCAAGGCAGGTTCTCTAAAGTTCTAGTATCAAAGAGACAATCCTCTCCATAAAGGAATATAATTTTAGCATGTTTATTTCCACATTCAATAAATTGTTGTTGATGAATACTTCTCGAGAACTCTTTGTTGTGATCATAGGTTTGCCCAAAGTCTTTGGTGAACGCTTCACCTAGCTTCAAAAACAGTAGCTTCTAAAAAGATCTGGTCTCAAAGAGACAAGAATGGATATTTCCACACTCAATAAATTGTTGTTGATGAATACTTTTGGAAAAAATTTTGTTGTGATCATAGATTTTCCCAACTTTTCCACTGAACCCTTCACGGAGTGCAACTACTCAAAAGTTCTGGTCTCAAAGAGACAATCCTCTCCATATAGGGATAGAATTTTAGCATCCATATTTCCATAGTCAATAAATAGATATTGCTGAAGACTTTTGGAGAATTGTGTTGTGATCATAGCAATTTTTGACGAATATAGGCATGAGAGTTTTTATGGTTTCTGCTGCTCCCATAACACGTTCCTTTTTCGACTAGTTGGCTACAAAAATCTTCTCTCCACACCCATTTCTTTCGCCGTCAACATGAGATGATACTCTGAAACAATGACAGATTTAGACAATAGAACAGGGAGTTTTACACGTTTAGAAATTGAAATGATCAGAATAACGTGTGTAATTTTTGGAAAGAGAGTTTTGCATTATTTTCCACCCAAAACATTTTTCCCATTGCATCGCAATCGATATCTAGAAACCTTTAACAGCTAGTACCGTACATTAATATTTTACATTATATTAATGTAAAATTCTAAAATTCTATGCAAGTTTTAATTACGCAATGAGATGAGTGAGATATTGCACTAGGTCTAGGTATAATATAGGTATAGACATAGATATTGCACTAGGTCTAGGTATAATATAGGTATAGACATAGATATTGCGTATCAGTTACATGTTTCACTTTGTTTTATATTTTTGTAATGCAGAAGAGACATAAGAATCTTATAAATATGGACTTATGAACTTTCTGACTCTAGCCCCAATTGGGAAGCAGGACTGCTCAAAGCACGGGGATTGCGTCTTAATCAACGTTTAGCCGGTTTTAGATAAAATCAGGTTTGTAGCCCAAATCTGTTTCAATCGTGCACGCGCTTCAATTTTCTTAGGGGTTTCATTTTCACATGACAAAATTGAAAAGTAGTTAAAATTTAGCAATTATTAATTACAAATAAGAGATATCTCTGTTCACTTAGGGACTCGGAGCAGAGTGAGGTGGTTTTCCTTGTTAGAGTGATAAGTTAGCTTGTATTCGCACTTAGGAACAAAAAATGATTGTTCTCACTATTTGTTTAACAACTAAATTATAATAGATTTTCCTATTATTTATCCACTAACTATGATGAGATTTAAATATCGAAAAACCATATCAAATTATCAACCTATTTATATTTAATATATCAATCAATTTCTTACTCTTACTTGCAAGTTTCCATTAATTCAATAAAAAATTCACTATTATTATTTATATTAAATAAAACTAATTGATTCCAAATCAATTACACAAATTAAAAATAAAAAAAATTTAAAATTAAACTTATTAAAAAATAAAAAACAAAACACTCTAAATTTCAATCTCTTTTTCAATTAAAATTCAAATACCTCACGACCATGATAATCGTTTCTAAATCATAATGCATTGATTTATTTATGGAGTGGATAAAAGACTCTATAATTCAAATACCAAAACATCAAGTTGTTATACACCCACCATGAAAATTGAAAAGTGAAAAGAACTTAATTTGTACAAATAATTTCAAATACGTATGTTTTCCATATAAAATTATAATAAAATTTGTACTTAAAAAAAAATTGAAAATAATTAATAATAATTTATGTAAATATTTTAGGGGCGCCATAAATATTGGCAAAATATGAATAGATATATAGGGTATTTTTATATTAATTGTAGATTCTAGAAATATCTTGAAATCAACTATCAAGAAGGAGGTCAATGTTCAAAAGCTCAAATGCTTGGTAGTTGAAGTCATGGTGTAAAATTTTAAGAAGAAACTAAAAAAACAAAAAGTACAAGAAATATCAATTGTTATAGGTGGAAGGTAAAGTAAAAATAAGCATTAATCAATAAAGCAATTGAACACCAAGAAATGCCATAGGGAAAACCCCAACTCTAGGAAAGCCTAGTCTAATGGAATTCCATTTGTCTTTAGCTAAAACTCTTACTAAGCTTGTTGAGGAGACCCTGATCAATCTTTGGCACCTTCACCCTTGACACACTTATAAAGAAAATAAAAAAGTATATTTATAGACTTATATCTAACCAAATACAAATGGCCTAATACCACAGGCCACTAAACCATGTGCCCCAAACCACTAGTTGTAAACTCTCATTCCCGAGTCAATATTAATTATTATCCATGAAAATACCTCCTATACGTTCAGGAGAATACTATGCTTTTGGTTGAAATACACTATTTTTTTCCGACCTATTTAAGACTATAACACAACATGTACCATGAGGGCAAAGTTATCCTAGTCTTTGTCCCCTTCATATAACTTGTGTTACCAAATTCTCATTTAGTCACAAGGCAAAAAGCTTGAGTTAACTCACTTTAACACTCTTGTTCAATTAATGAAACTCATATGGTGGAATTTGATATCTTAATACTCATATATATAGATTTTTCGTAAACAAATAAAGTATACAAAAGCATTAAGATCCATAAAGCTTGAGAAAGTTTTTCCTAAATATAAAAGTATCTAAAAAGTGGACAAAAAAAAAATTATATAAGGAAACATTATTCACCCCAGATATTTTTCCGAAATTGAACTAAGGAGGAACTTGGAAATCTTCCTCCTCCACTTGCCTATATATTGGAGGCTTGGGCATTGAGAAAGGGGGGGGAATTCATGTATTCTTATGTTGTCAAGATATTGCTTGAGAAAGAGAGTTTGAGGAGATAGGAATTGGAGGAGGTCTTGTTGCAACTACACCTTATGGTTGTATTCTTCTTCTTATTCAATAAAGATAGATCAATTTTTCTTGCTTCTTAGGTTTTTTTCATTGTTCATTTCCTATGTATAACTAATGAAATCTTGGAATTTTTTCATATATAGTTTTATTCAATAATGCATATTTTTTCATTCATTATAATTTTTATTATCAATATTATTATGTTGTGGTAGTTTTTTTGTTTCCTTTTATGTGTAGGACCAGAATTTGGAGCTAGCTAGGAGTGCTTCGCAACTGCACAGACCACTCCAATGGATCTGCATGTGAGGATTCATAGGCTCATCTTCTGATATTCTTAATCTCTACTCTAACTCTTACCTTACTGAAAATCTCAATCCTTAGAACCATATTTCCCTTACCATGTCTACCCTAGGTTTTTGAGAGAACATGGGAGGTTTTTTTGTTTTTCCTACCAAGCACAAATCCCTATAACATAATTGGCGACACTATTGGGGATGAATTTTTCTTCCCAATTTATTTTTCCCTCTCTTTGATCTTTCCTTTACTTGAATTCCGATTCGTTTTTTGCATGCTTAATAATCTAACTGATCTTAGGAATTTTCTCTAACTCATACCCTCTTATTCTGAGTCAAACTTGTGTAACGTTGTCTGCAGTGGACACCAAAACATTATTACATTGTTTATCCCTTATTTGCAATGTGTTACCCCTATCTATAATGCACTCCATTGACATGTTTTCCTACATTAGTGCTTAAAACCTCGGATTTGTCACTTCTCTTGTTATTTCAATTACATGTGTTTTGCTTTTTTGTGTCTAAGGTCTCTGTTATCTCAAAATATGATTATTATGGTTGCATTCATGTTTTATTTTGAAATTTATTTTAGCTTGCATCTACTTGCATCCTAAAAGAAAATAAAAAATCAATATTTTCTTAATCTGCTTCATGTTCAATACATTAGTGTGCATGTAATTGGAGTAATGTTCCCTCGAACTTCTAGGTGTATTGGAACTTGTATCTTGTTTGCTTATTGTGGGAAATGATTTATGTTACTCTCCCCTTGTAGAATTACTCTAAATCGAAGAAAAAATATGAGAATATTTTTGGCATGGTTTGAGTCAGGTCTCACAAAATTTATACGTCAACACCCTTCCGAAAACATTAAGAAAGTACCTTTATAATCAATCTCATAATAAAAGTAATCAGCAACTATTTTCAGAGGACAACATATCTTATTTTAGGCTGGGTTCTTGGGATAGGTTGTGTAATTCAACCCCCCAAGACTACAAATCTAAACTAGTGTCATTAAAGTGTGAAAATCATGTTGCACTCACATCAACTAGGACCACTCCTCTAATTGAGGAGTTAAGCGCGAGACAACATTGGAGTGTGAGAGAAGGTAGCCCACCTTCGATTGCATTTTGGTGGGTATTTTTTTTTATTGGGGATCCTTTCGAGGATATCGGAGCTGAGTTAGGGACTCAGGTATTTGGCCCAAACAACATATTGTCTATGACTATGACCACCTCATTGGTGTATGTGATTTGAGGAAACTATAGTGGTCATAAATCCTCGAGACATACACAGGTGACTCAGCAGGTTGCCCTAATACCTTGATAGGTGAATCTACTCCATATTTGGTTTTTTGGGATAGCTCTCGTCTTCATTAAAGTTCTTGTCACCTTCTTACCGAGGTTTGGGCGAAGGTCAAGAGTACTCATAACTATTATGTTTATAAAATATTTCTCTTATAGTCCATTGATACTAGGTTTCATCTCCAGCTAGTCGTGATTATCAGACAAAGTTTGGATTGTGTGCTGATTCTTTAGATTTTTTTCATTTTAGGTGTGTGTTATTTTGTTACTGAGACTATATATAATACATCACTTCTAAAATTTTGTGAAATCAAATACCCCCACCGCTCAGGGGAGTCATTCATCAGTTTCGAACCCTGAATCATACCATATTGGCCCAAATTGTATTTTTCCTAAGAGCCCTTCTACTGAAGGTCTAATACCTTCTTATAATCCTTCACTTATAGATCCTTTTGGGCTTGTCTTGATTCCGGTATCACCCTTACTTACAGTTTTTTTTTAGTTTCCCCTTTAAACATCCCAATGATTGTGGGTTGGTCATGGCATTTTGTGGACACCTTTTTCTCCACCACCATTCAACCCGCTTGTCTTAATTTCCACACCTATTGTGGGTTTTCCTACTGTACAACCTATTTTTCATCTAGGAATCTCAGCTACACCCACTTAGGGTGGTGCTTAACATTTGTTTCCCTCCACTGCCCCTAATCCTTTCATGCCATCTCCTAGTGTTCCTATTCTAATGAGATTCAACAACCTGTTTGGTTGGAATCCATTGTTTGGTTCAATTTCCCCACCACTACAGAGTGGCAGAAATGCTTCAGGTACTTACCCACTTGTCAGGGGAATCCTTGCACCCATGCATTATGTGGTACATCAGGGTTAATCTTTGATTGATTATTTTCTTATCGGTGCTTACCCTATTGGTTGTGGTCCTGTACCTAATCTATCTTATGTGGCCAATGTTGTTCCATTCCCTGGACTTGTTTCATCTCCTTGGGGCCTCCCAAGTCAACCGTCTGCATCTATTGGGAGTAATCTCTATCCTGGTGGGAATCAATTTGTTGGTAGCCTTCCTCAGGCTGAGGGCATACTTATGGCCATCACTCTACATGACCCCAACACCACCTCATGGAAACTAGTATCTATCGCAACCTATGTACCTTATTGGAAACCCAATGATGGGAGATCCTTATGGTCCCTCTAGTCATCCTGCTCTTCCTTGGTCTGATTCGACTACATCTACTTGATTAAATTTCTTGACTACACTAGACATACTGGATCTATACAAGTTGAAAAATCATCCCATCAACAATAACTTTTTATGGCCTCAAACCCCACACAAAATTTCTATGGACATTCCTAAGTTTGAGGGAAAGCAGGGAGATGACTCGGAAACACATGTCATTACATACCATCTTTGGCGTTTTTCCATTTCTATGCTTGACGATAGTATCTGACTCAGAATATTCTCGTGCACCTTGATTGACAACATTAAATGTAATTGATGTTCTTCATCATTAAATGAATTTGTTGTGTGATTTTTAATTAGTTGGATCTAAGAGATTTATTCCAACTACTATAGATATTAATTTGAGATATTTTCTCAACTAATTGATTATGTGGTTAAGATGTAATTTCTATCTTCAACATATAATTGATGTATTTATATGTGTGATTAATCTAATGTAAAATAAGTTTTGATGTGTAACTAGTTTTCTAAATATAAATGAAGAAATATATATTTTTTAAATAAATATAATAGATTTAAGATTCCCTATAAAATTTAAATATAAATATAAATTTCAAACAAGTTCATATAAGAAACCCATTTTGACTACTCATAGACACTATAATCCACATGGATAAGGACATTAAAAGCAAGTCTCGTAGATGTAGTCCAACAATTAAGTGAAAAACTTTGGCCTTTACCTGTCATGTGGTCCAATATCCAAAAAATCTATGTATGCTTGAACTGTACTTGAAAAAAAAAAAATTAAAAAGAGAAAGAAAACATTAAAAGCATAGAATGAAAAGAGACGATCTCAAAGGGCTAGCATCCCTAGAAACTTCTCGGATATCCTCATACCAAATTGAGAATATATGGCTACACAATATCCTCAAGAACGGGTCCATTTGAGAAATCGAGAATGTATTGAATTTTTTTCAAAGGAAAAGCTAATAATCTCTTGAGAGTTTTGCTATTAAACATTTGGATTTATGGGCCACTTATCTAGCTCAAAGATAAAATCAAAATACCACATCAAATATTTGAAAATAAATGAAAGGTGGAAAAAAACAAACCGAGGCACATTGCAAATATAATCCACGTAGATATGCGTTAATTTCAAATCCATCAATGTTTAATGGAAATCCAATTTTTGAGATCAAACAATCATGTGAAATTTACTTTAGCCATGGAAATAATAGCAAATGGATGAATAAAATGTTTAATTTCAAATCTATCAAAGTTTAAAAGAAATCCTATCTTTGAGACTAAACAATCATGTGAAATTTACTTTATACATGCAAATAATAGCAAATGAATGAATAAAATGTTTTAGGCGGACAATTCTTAATGGTATTGTAATGATTGATCGATTAAATGGATAAATGGATATCATGATTGATCGTTTAAATGGTATAACTGGATTTTATTGAAATTTTGTTTTATAATATGAACTTTAAATTTTTAATTTTAATTAATTTTTATTTAAAAAATAGAATAGTTAAGTTATTTTAAATATCTATTATTTACATTGTTTAGTTCAAAAAATTATTAATAGTATATTTTTAAATATATTTTTTATATTTCAAATTAGTGTTGTTTTTCTTTCTATATATTCATATAAATCCATTTTAACTACAAGTGTAGAAGAATTAATTTCTTGTGGTGTAAAGTTTTTTTGTATTTTAAAACTTTAAAAAAAATTGCTTGAAGAGATTTAATCTCTCTTTATGTTTAATAGGTCTCTTTATGTTTAATAGGTCTTGGTTGAGATAGATATATATGTGTGGATTCAATACCTCATCACCTGTAAAATGTCTTCAAGCACTTGGATTGTGTAAACTATACAATTTGAATTTACAATTCCAAAAGAAAATTGTTGGATTTAAATCTAAATTTACTGGAAAAATATATTTTAACCAAAATGTAAAATAGTAAGACTACCCTAACATTTTTTTCCAATCAAATATAATATATACATAGTCGACATTGAAATATTTACGCTGTAAGGCGTTATTATTTGAAAACAACTTTGCTGATGTGCATCGTGTCATAACTTGAAACCGTTAGATTAGATGTTAGACGATTAAAACATATTCAGCCGTTGGATGAAAAATCAAAAGTAGTTGTAACTATTTAATTTGATATACGCGTTTTCTGCTTAGTCGTAGATTTGGATATGAAATCGGACGATCATGATGTGTTTGGACTCTATTAGGGTAATGATACCCTGTTTGCTGGCACAATTGCGGCAGCCATTTTCTTCATGCTCGATTCTGAACAAGCTCTGCAAACCAGAGAGAACATCCGCGGCTTGAGTTCGGACCTTCCAGTAAAGGTTTTGTTTGCATTTTCTTCATGCTCGATTCTGAACAAGCTCTGCAAACCAGAGAGAACATCCGCGGCTCGAGTTCAGACCTTCCAGTAAAGGTTTTGTTTGCATTTTATTCCCCGTTAAGTGTTATAAACCTTTTGTTCTCTCTGGTTTTAGTTCTTGGGTTTTTTCTCATACAATGGACTCAACTTTCCCGCAAGGTTCCCACATATGCCGCCATTCAAAAGTCGGTGTTTGTTTCTTACCCTGACTGCTATTACTTATTGTGGAAATTGATAATTTTCTATTTTTTACTCCACGACTAAAGGTTTTCTTGCTTCGGTTTGGCATACTACCTGTTGGTACTAATATATATTTCCTAATGGGGTTTCCTTTCTTTTAATATTATTCTCTGCAAGTAGATCTGATGGTTTTCCAGTGTTTTCACTCTGAATTTTCTTGATGTCATAGACTAGTATCTGATTATATACAGTTCTTGCATTATTTTCACAAGTTTAATGTTTTTCTCTTTGCCATTGTTCCACAAATGCACAGAATAATGGCATCGGTGTTGCTTTTGGGCAGCATGGCTACAATCTTCCCTGTGTAAAATAATCAATTCAGTTGATCTAAAAATTGAAGGCTGGCAATGTTAAAATCTATGGTGCTAATCTTGAAATCCTTAGGTCACTGGCCAACACCGGTCTTAATGTGCTCGTGAGTGTTATGAATGACGAACTTTCCAGTGATGTGCTCAAAATGGGGATGCTGAAGAGGCATTGGCACTGTTTCATCAAATGCAATTGGAAGATGTAAAACCCAATGAAGTCACCATGGTCAGTGTGCTTAGGGTATGTGCCCATTTAGGAGCTCTGAATCAAGGCAGCGTCGTCCGTGATTATATAAGGAGGAGAGGATTTGTGTTGGATGTTTTTGTGGGGACTTCTTTCGTTGATATGTATGCCAAATGTGGGAGAATCGACTTTGCACACCAAGTGTTTGACAAAATATTGGAAAGAGATGAAGTTTCATGGAGTGCAATGATTGCAGGTTATGGAATGCATGGGTATGGTTCGAGATGCACTTAAACTTTTGAACAAATGCGATGGGTTGGCAAGCCATACCATATCACTTTTGTTTGTTTGTCCTCGTGCACTCATGCGGGTTTGGTTAACCAGGGCTGGCAATATTTTCAATCCATGAGCCAAGATTATTGCATCACACCTCGTGTGGAGCATTATGCTTGCATGGTTGACCTTCTTGGGCGTTCGGGGTGTCTCAGTGAGGCTCAAAATCTCATCGAAGTGATGCCATTGGAGCCCGATGCTGATGTGTGGGGGCCCTTACTCAGTGCTTGTAGAATTCACTCCAATATTAAGCTAGGGGAACAGGTGGCGGAGCACCTTTTCAACTGAAAGCCTACAAAAATTGGCTATTATGTATTGCTGGCAAACATGTACGCTGCGGCCGGAAGGTGGGATGATGTAGCAAAGGTGAGAATGTTGATGAAAGATAGGGGGCTTAAAAAAACACCAGGATGCAGCTTCATTGAAGTAGACAACATGGTGCATTCATTTGTTGTAGGAGACACATCTCACCCTCAATCTGAGAAGATATATGAAACCCTCAAAATATTGATTGGGCAGATTGAGGAGGCAGGCTATGTTCCAAACACGAACTTCGAGCTACATGATGTAGAGGAGGAGGTGAAGGAAAACACCCTGTACAGCCATAGTGAGAAGCTTGCCATTACCTTTGGGCTTATTAACACAAGCCCTGGTTCTCCGATACGAATTATGAAAAACCTCCATGTGTGTGGCGATTTCCATAATGCCACTAAGTTTATCTCCAAGATCGCCATGAGAGAAATTATTATGAGAGATGGAAACAGATTCCATCATTTCCGAGATGGATTATGTTCTTGTGGGGATTACTAGTGACGCGGACAATAGTTTCCATGTGCAAGCTTGTTTGAGTATGAAGTCTTATTAAAGCACAAGATTGTTTGAATATAACATCATCTTCTTTTCTCCCCAAGGAACACCTTTTGCTAAAACTTTTAGGCACTTTGTTGCATTTATAAATGATAGTCACTGTAAATTTGTTGTCCCTGATTATAAGGCCTGACCCAGCATGGATATCAAATGAAGCATGCAACAGAGGAAACCAACTCAAGGAAACAATACCAAAAAAGGCAACCAACCCAAGGGAACAATACTAAAACCTCATGTCTGAAGTAAAATGCATTCAACCACTTAAACAGCCAACTTTTCTAATTTGAATATTGTCGTCTTATCAACTATCTGCCAATACACCTTGTAAAACTTTTGGGCACTTTGTTGCATTGATAAATGGTACTCACTGTAAATTTGTTGGCGCTGATTATAATGCCTGACCTAGCATGGATATCAAATGAAGCACGCATCAGAGGCGCCTAACTCAAGGAAACAATACCAAAAAAGGCAACCAGCCCAAGGAAACAACACTAAAACCTCCTGTCTGAAGAAAAATGCATTCAACCACTTAAACAGCCGACTAGGCTAATTTGAATATGGCGTTTTACCAATTTTCTGCCCATATATGGCAGAGTTTACTTAGATGTTATTTTGGTTTCTAATTCGTCATAGCATTTCTATATCCATGCTCCAGTGCTCGAGAAATACAAGAGATGATGCTGCCTACAGTAGGAGAATGACTTTACGAAATGATACTGGGGCTAAGCTATCATGTTTCTGCAATAGTTTTCAACCAAATCTAATTAGTACTATCTTTCATTCTTTAACCAACCTCCATGCCTTTCAAAGAGTCATCTTTGAACCCCCAGCTTCGCCAGCTCAAAAATGAAAATATGTGTGATCTTTATGTATTCCTGTATTTTGGTCAATTTGTATCAACATTCAATAAATTTTTGTAATCAAATCTTAAGATACTCCAATGAATGGCTTTATTGAGATACTTAATTATCTTCTCTAATCTGAAATATGGCTAACCTCAACGATTTGCTTCTTATGTTCAGATTTCAATCACAATTGACATGTGCTTTCTGATTCTCATAGCTGTCTCCTCTCTTTTTTCCCTCAAATGTTAGCTTCAACTTCAAACAACCGACTTGGTTTTAAGTCTCAGAACAGTTTCAAACTCAAACTATTGATTCTGGCTGGCCTCCAACAGGTTTTAAGGTAGGCCATGCCTGAGAAGCCTATAATATCAATTACCCCTCCTCATCCTGAAAATTATTTGAAGAAAGGGTCAGCCTATGTAGATCCCAATTGCAGATATTATTCTGGAAAACAGTTTATTGATTTTGGAAGCATTCAATGGAAGTCTGTAATGAAAAAGTATGATATTTTAGACCAGAGAAAGGTACTTGTTTTCTTTGATGATCATCATAATGAACTAAAAAGGTGAGGCCTTGGCTAACTGTGTGCAGATACAATAGATGCACTTGTTTGAGTACAATTTTTTTGGTTTAATGTTTTTCTCTTTGCCATTGTTCCACAGATGCACAGAATAATGGCATCGGTGTTGCTTTTGGGCAGCATGGCTACAATCTACCCTGTGTAAAATAATCAATTCAGTTGATCTAAAAATTGAAGGCTGGCAATGTTAAAATCTATGGTGCTAATCTTTAAATCCTTAGGTCACTAGCCAACACTGGTCTTAATGTGCTCGTGAGTGTTATGAATGACGAACTTTCCAGTGTCTCAGCCAGACAGTCAGCCACAGACCAATCGGTCAGCAAAAATATTGTGCCCTTTCTTGCAACCAAGATCAACATAGTCCTGGTGGGAAATGAGGTTTTGACAGACTATTCCAACAAAGAGGCCTTGTACCAACTAGTGCCTGATATGCAGAAGATCTGGCAAGCTCTGTTGAAATATAAGTTGGGTCATTATATCAATGTGGGAACCCCATTGGCTATGGATATGCTAGCCCCTTCATTTTATATAAAAGCATTTCCTCCATCATCTGCTGCTTTTAGGGATGATATTGCACAAACTGTCATGAAACCAATGCTTCAGTTTCTGAGCAGAACAGAGTCCTACTTTTTTTATGGATGTGTATCCTTAATTTCCTTATTTATTTGATCCTGAACAAGTACCTTTGGAATATACAAATTTTGGGCAACATAACCTAAAGTTCACCGACCCCAACGGCCTTGTGTATACCAATTTGCTGGACCAGCAGCTTGATGCAGTTGTAGCTACAATGAGCAAACTGGGTTCCTCCTCCACCCTACAAGGGAAAATTGTCATGCATCCTATGCATTCAACAGTAATTGGCAGCAATTCAAGAACGTTTATTCCTGTTGTGACTTAAATAAAACTGCAAAACTTGTCACAAGGGACCCGAGTAAGTAAAATTATTCTACTCTGCGTCTTTATCCATGTCTTCACTGCTGCTTGTTGGGTTAGGACCCCAGTAAGTACAATTATTCTACCATGTATCTTTATCCATGTCTTGTTCTATTCTACTCTGTCTTTATCCATTTCTTGTTTGTTGCTGCTTGCTGGGTTAAGTTATTTAGGGTATTTTTGAATCTTAACTTTTTTTTTACATAATATTCTTTTGGATTTCTTTGTTTACAAATTAAACTGCACTCCGTGTTTACATAATATAGCAAAAATACCAATTAAACTGGACCCTTCTAACAGATATATATATTTATTATCAACTCGGAGTTTTTTTTTTTTTAAATTTTCGTTGTAAGTTGCAGGTCGTGGAAGTTGCACATACGGATTCGTAGACTGTGTGCAGAAGACTGTGCTTTGCTGAATATTTGCCTCAGCTTTTTAGAGGAGCTATGAACCCCAATTCCACATACTGGGTAGAGCCATGAACTCCAACTCTGCATTGTTGCTGTAAAGCCCGCTTTAACATGGGGCCTGTCAAACTTTCCCAATTCTCACACATGATCCGGGCTCTATTCTCATAAAGGGTTGAACCTTAGTCATTTTGGTGGTGACACCGATCTCAACCACTATACCACACAGTCAACATGATCATCTGAACCTCTGATTGACTGAACCAAATTATTGGAATATTTACATGTTTTAAGATCTTTGATCTCTGAACCAGTGCTCTGTTATATATGCAGTGAGATTCTCATTTGTTAGATTTGTTGGATCGTTTGACATTTGGTGCATTTGTGTGACTACTATGTTCTGTAAGAACTTAAACGCTCTTCATCTTGGTGTATATGGCTTTCTTTGAGTGCTCTTAAAGTTTCTGGGGTCTTTTTCTTCATTTATTGGATATAAATCTTATGCCCATTTCTATCTTTGTCTAAAGGCAGGTCAAGACACGGATCTACTATTAATTGGACAAAGGATGACCTTCTTCATTCCCTGAAAGAATTTGTGCCTATTTATCAAATAAGACCTATAAAAAATAATATGTTCGGTATGGGTTTTAATCACAGCTTTTGCCTCTGGTTCATTGGAAGGTGGCTAAAACCAGATTTGATGATAGAGAGTGGTGCTTTCAAAGGTCATTCCATGCGGGTTTTAAGGCAGGCCATGCCTGTGAAGCCTATAATATCAATTACCCCTCGTCATCCTGAAAATTATTTGAAGAAAGGGTCAGCCTATGTAAATCCCAATTGCAGATATTATTCTGGAAAACAGTTTATTGATTTTGGAAGCATTCAATGGAAGTCTGTAATGAAAGAGTATGATATTTTAGACCAGAGAAAGGTGCTTTTTTTCTTTGATGATCATCAGAATGAACTAAAAAGGTGAGGCCTTGGCTAACTATGTGCAAATACAATAGATGCACTTGTTTGAGTACAATTGTTTTGGTTTTTTGGCACCGCTGGTTTCTTCATAGTGACAACCACTAATTAGGTATAGTTAGTGCCAACAAAATGGCTAACAACCATGTTGCACTCTTTCAAATGTTCAGTTAGGCCTGTCACAGACAAATGGCCTCTCCTCTTTTATTCTGATTAAGTGCCATTTCATTAACTTCATATTGAAGCAAGCTCTGAAGGCAGGATTTTGGCATCTGGTATTTGAGGATAATTATAACACTGGAACGGGAGACCATTACTCTCTTCGTCAAATATATGATCAGTTTCATATAAAAGGTAAAAATGTTTTTTTTCCCTTGAAATGGTAATCTCACTTTCCATTTATAGACATTAATATTGATGAAATTCTTCTTCCGGATCCATCACATAAGTAGTAATAGTTTTTGGCACTAAAACTACTTCTGTGATGGATCCAGAAGAAGAAGCTCGTCATAATTCAATTCAGAGAAGCCTCTATTCTAAAATATTAATATATTAGGAAAACTTTGATGTTACTCTTCTCATCCATTTAATTCTCTATGTAGTTTGGAATACATGTATTTTGATTTGCTATTACATTAGACTGTCGTGCTTGGGATGATTTTATTGTAGATAAATTGTAGGAGTTGATATTCACTGAAGAACTCAAAATAGATGGCATTGGAAAAAATTCATCATATAGAAACCAGACAGAATTCACTGTATCTTCTGAAAGGGCTAAAATTTCAATAATGATTCTAGCCTGTAGGGGATGCAGATCATTTTGTTACTTAATTACCTGTGTGTTCATTGAAAGTGTTAGCATAAAGTAAGTGAATAAAAATGACATAATCATCTTTTAATATCATGAACATATTAACCTGGCCATATTGAAAGCTTCAAAGGCTTACTGTTTTGTTGTTTTTATAGGTGGTGGACATATCTGCTACAAAGACAGTGATGAAGCCAAGGTCAGAGCCAAAAGGAAGCAGTTTTGTGAATGTTATTCAGTATAACTAATGAACTCAAGATTAAGGGTTTGTTCTACAATAAAACAAGGAATTTAAAATGTAGATGTAGCTTCCCTGGCAGCATCCTTTTGGCTTTATCATTTCTTGCGAAGTCATCTCATGGGGTCTATGCATTAATGTTTGGTGTCTATGCATTAATGTTTGGGCTTTCTTTAGTGCAGAGGCATGGGTCCAAAACCTCTCGAGCGGTGAAAATGAGGCTAGGTGGGTGATTATGAGGCTAGGTGGGTGATTTTGATGGCATAGATATGCAGTTCACAACGTGAAATCTTTTTCCCAATTGTTGTAAGCTTTTAAAGCATTATTTCTCAAAGAAAAAGGGTTCCTTGCACATTATCGAAGGTCAAGGAGAACTTGTAATATGGAGTTTAAAACAGAGCATCTATTAGTGCCATTGTTTCCTGCCTTTACTAAAATTGACCAAAATCACTACAGATATCTTGCTTAGCAACTATTGGATCTCTTTAAGAATCTTACGGCGTTTCCTTTGCAACCTCTGGTGATGGTGCAATTGCTAGTTTACTTAACTTGGGAATTAAATCATTTTATATATGAACCATATTATCCACACATTAAAATATTTCCTTTTGTGTTATTCATATATAAAACTTGCATAAATATTTTTACCTATTTTTTTATGAATTATAATATCAACAACTAATAATGAAAGTATTATTATTAATATTTTATAATAATTTTTAGAAATTAATTTATCCAAGTTTTGCATTATAAAATATGTTTTTACTAAAGAAAGCATTTGATAAATCCAAATTTAAGATAGATTTAAGTTAATTTTATTTAAAATGAATATTAAAATATTTTATTTCAATATAAAAAAATTATATTTTATTTTAATATTAATGAATAATCTAATTAGTATAATAATAATAAAATATTGATGATCTATAATATTTTTAATTTATATATGAGAAATTAATTATGTTTTAGCTCAAAGTTTAGAGTAAGTTTCATCAAAATAATATCTGGTATTTCAACAGTATTTATCATCATCATGTGAGTATTCAGAATTTGAATATTTCAAAGATATTTATCGTTATCATGTGAATATTCAAAATTGAATATATGTTTATACTTAACCACACCAAACTAAATTAACTTTTATATATATATATATATATATATATATATATATATATATATATTCTAGAGAGATAGATATTTCATATCGAGCTCAGACTAGAACTCCATATGCAACTAGTCAAAAGAAACTTGTGATAGATATAAACATATAAGAGAGATTTTATGGTCTCTTATCCGGTAACACGTTTGCTTTTAAATTAATTGGTTACGATAATGTTCTCTACAAGCTGATTTATAATTTTTTTTTAATGTAAAAGAGACAGAAGAATCTTATAAATGTGGACTTATCGAGCCAGCTTTCTGATCCTAGTCCCAATTGGGAAGCAAGACTGCTCAAATCACGGGCAATGCGTTATAATCAACGTTAATTATATCCACTTTGTAGAGAAAATCTGTTTTTATTGTGCACGCGCTTCAATTTTGTATGGGCGTCATTTTCACAAAACGAATTTACAATAAGAAAAGGAGTTAAAAAGTAGCATAATTATTAGTTACAAACAAAAATATGGTCCATGAACTTGAAAGTGCCCGGAACCAGTCAAAAGTATAATTCCTAATAGCATCACGTTCACCATTTATCCATTAACCATTATTAAATTTAAATCATCATTAAATTTAAATGTGACTGTTAAATGTCGGTATCTTATTATCAATCTACTAATATTTGTTTAAGATTTTTCATCTCAACCTTAACGTGGACGAAGATATATTGATTTTTTTTTTTAAATTTAATTGACTATCTAAATTTTCAATGCTTATCAAGAAAGGTAGAGCCTAACAGAATTTGTTAAGTTACATTGACTTTTAATAAATTTAAAAAAATAAATTCATGGCACTTGGCTTACCCCAACCAATTTTTTAGGGATTGAGATTATTCTAATTCTAATAATTTCCTTCATGATAAGTTTCTCATTATTATTTATAATATTCATTTATATATAAGCAAATTTTATTTATCAAATGGTCCATTACTTTTAATAAATTTAAAATATTAGATTTGTGTCAAGTGATTAGCGCCACCAATTTCCTAGGTATTTGAGATTATTCCAATTCTAATAAGCTCTTCCATGATAAGTTCCTCATTATTTATAACATTCATTTATATATAAGAAAATTTTATTTAGCAAAATGGTACATTACTTTTAATAAATTAAAAAAAATTAGATTTGTGTCAAGTGGTTCCCCACCCACCAATTTCCTAGGGATTTGAGATTATTCCAATTCTAGTGGTTCCCTACCTATTCCAATTTTCTAGAGATTTGAGATTATTCTAATTCTAATTAGTTCTTCTAGGTCCTCATTATTATTTATAACATTCAATTATTTATAAAGAAGATGGTCCATTTTACAATAAGATGTGTGATTCCTTTTTAAGGTAAATGTGTGAGTTGGTAAGACATTCTTCATGTTGCAATAGTTTTTTGTTACAATAATTTTTTTTGTTATATTTATGAAGGTTTCAGCTATATCAACAACTTTATTATTTTTAATGTGGTTGTACTAGTTAATATATTAACCAACTTCTTACAATTATATGTTTCCATTATTTTAATTAAAATTTAGCTTCAAAATGAATAAATATTTAAATCAATTATTTAGATTTTTTAAAATATAATATAGATGCCTTAAGATTGTTTTTGTTTGGCTAAGAGTTCTTTTACATAACACAAGGAAATAAGTTAAAAACTCAAGATTCGTAGGTTTTAAAATATAATATATATGTGTTAAGAGCATTTTTTTTAACTAAAAGTTTGTTTTTATAGGACATAAGGAAATAAGTTAACAACTCAAGATTCAGAGATATTTGACAAAAGTGAAAGTGTGTCTTTTTAAATATTATTAATGGATAATTACAAATGATGTGATTTTCCTTAAATAATAGTAATGAGTCAACTTGCATTAATAAATAGTAGTTCATAATAACTCTCCTAGTGCTAATTTCACTACTAAATTAAGATAAATTTTTCCACTATATTAAAAAATCAAAATAAAAAAAAATAATTTAAATATTATAATATTATATCACAAATTTAAAATTATATTAAAAAAAAAAAACCAAAAAAACCACAACTCTAAATTGCAATGGCGTATTATATTATAATTCAAATACCTCATGACCATGCTAATCGACGGTAAATGATTGAGTATTGATTGTAATAATATGAAATTAAAAATCAATATTTATAAAGTAGATAAACTACTGCACAATCCTTTATAATTCACATAAAAAAAACATCACGCAATGAAAAGTGACATTGAAGAACTTAGTTCGTCCAAATAATATGAATCACATGTGTTTTGAAAAAAAATAAGAACTATGTAAATATGACTTTGAAAATTTTAATAATGCTTTATCTAAATATTCCGAGGGAAGATTCAAGAAATTCAAACACCTGGGACTCGGGAGAGAGTTTTCCTATTTGAAATTGGCGCGACCAACATTTGGCAGAGGGCCTATGGCTTCTCAAATTGACCAAAGCTGAGAGTGAAGGAATAAGTCAATTTCGCATGCATAGACGCGCGTGGTTTGTAGTTGAAGTCCCCGTGTAGTTAAACCCTTGCCATAACACTTCTTCTTTTTTGGCAATGGTATATTCACACAATATACAGTAATGTCTATTTTCCATTTATGCCTCTCATTAAGAGGCATGATACATGTCCCTAATATTCTTTCTATTAGGACGAGATATATATTTCCTTTCAAGAGTACAATGCATATCCAAGAAAGGGAAGAAAACAAGGATCTTAGGCCCAAGCTAAAGGTTATTGTATTCAAGTGCTATGAATTAGGTCTCAAACAAATGCAAGTATTTTCTAAGGAATATCTAATCCATTAATATGATATGGGTTCCATTAAGGGTATTTTAGCAACACGGTTGGTAATTAAGTCCTATACCATGGTAAAAGAGGAAAACAAGGTCTTTTACCCATAAAAAAAGTTGTATCATGCTCAATTGCTATAAAAAGAGCCCCTAACTAGAAGTATAAGAACTATTAGTATATTTTACATAATAAAGATGAGTATTAAAACCCCTACTATCCTTAAGTAAGAACAACAAATTAGTCCATTATGAAGAAATATAGATAATATTACTAAAAAAAATTAATATATTAACAAAATTTCAATTACTAATAAATTAATTATTTAAATAATAAATTAATTTATAAATAATATATATAAATAATTGTTTTAAAATAGATTGAATTTAAAGCTACATTATATTACATTTTGATATACATTTTGATATAGAATGGGATGTGTGAAATACTATAGCATGTTATGTATGTTGTGTGATACCATGGAACATGGAAATATCCAACTGTATTCAACTATAATCAACAATGCAATGACATTATTCAACTGGATTCAACTATAATCAACAATGCAATGACATTATTAATAGACAGCCAAGATATGTTCTTAGTAATATGTTCTCTAACTTTATAATCTATTTAAAAATTCCAAGTGTCAAAAAACTGTTTTGTTTTAATAAAGAAATTTTGTATAAAAATATGGATCTATTTAAAATATATTTAAAATTTCATTTTACAAATCGTATTTATAATATATTTTAAATTGTATTAAATAAATGTAGAAGTAAATAAATTTAATAATATATAAATTATAACATATTTTAAATTGTATTAAATAAATGTAAAAGCAAATAAATTTAATAATATAAATTTATATATTAATAGTAAAATTTGAATTTATTTAGATAAAAATGAAAATAAAGATTAATAAAAATAAACCAATTTTATAATATAAATAAATAAATTTAAAATTATAAGTTAATATTAAAATTTGAATTTATTTAGATTATAGAAAAAACATCAGATTAAAAAAAAAAAAAAATAGAAGATCAATATATTTTTAATTAAAAAATAAAATATTTTAAAAATATTTTCTCAGTAGTAAGGCACCTAACAATATAATTATTTCAATTAGTACTATATAATCATGAATGATGAAAAAATTATTATCATATATAAAATACATAATTATATATAATTAAATAATAACACATAAATAATTTTATAAAATTTTGTTATTAATATTTAATTATTGTTTTAAAAAAATTATGGTTCACTTTACATCTATTAAAAAAGTTTTTATTTTCTAATAATATAGTTATTTAAATTCACTTTTAATTCATTGAAAGTATGACAAATTTTTAGCATGGATATTTTCCTCCATAAATGGTTATTGATGAAGATTTACGGAGAATTGTGTGTTGTGATTATAGGTTTTTTCAACATTTGGGGTGAACCCTTCACCTATTTTAAGGACCCAGCGTCTTTGGTTTCAAAGAGACAATCTTCTCTATCAAGGGATAAAATTGTAACATGAATATTTCCACAATCAATAAATTATTGTTGATGAAGACTTTTGGAGAAGTGTGTGTTGTGATCATAGGTTGTCCCAGTATTTCAGGTGAACCCTTCACCCATCTTCACCGACAAGAGGTTCTGTAAATTTGTAGTATCAAAGAGATAATCATCTCCATAAAGGAATGGAATTTTAGCATGGTTATTTCCAAAGTCAATAATTTTTTGTTCATTAAGAGAACTCTCTACTGTGATCATAGGTTTGTCTGAAGTTTAGGTGAACCCTTCACTTAGCTTCAAAAAGTGTAGCTTCTAAAAAGTTCTGCTCTCAAAGAGACAAGCATGGATATTTCCACACTCAATAAATTGTTGTTGGTGAATACTTTTGGAGAAACTTTTTTGTGATCATAGGTTTGCCCACAGACTGGAAAGTTTTAATCTCAAAGAGGCAATCCTCTCAATATATGGATATAATTTTAGCATGGATATTTCCATAGTCAATAAATCATTGTTGATGAAGACTTTTGGAGAATTGTGTTGTGATCATAGGTTTTCCCAATGTTTCTCTTGGAAGATTCATGGTAGCTTCTTTAAATTTTTGGTTTCAAAGTGACAATCATTGTTGTTGATGAAGACTTATGGAGAACTGGAAAAGTTCAAACTAAAACTTATGATCATAACACACAATTCTCCAAAAATCTTCATCAACAACAATTTATTACATATATAATTTTCAAATTAAATTTAAAATTATATAATGATATAAGAAATATATTCTAGTTTAAAATATAATATTAAATTTTTAAAATAAATAAATTATTTATCTTAACACACATTTAATTTTTCTAATTATTGAATAAATAAATAAATAAATCATTTAAATAATTTATTCTAATTTTGAACCTCTCATTCTATATTTTAACCTATATGGGTACATCATCACATGGGATTTTAACTTCTAACCTCTTATTACATAATAAAATAGCAATTTGTGACGAATATAGGCATGAGAGTTTTTATGGTTTCTGCTCCCATAAGACGTTTCTTTTTCGACTAGTTTCGACTAGTTGGCGACAGAAATCTTCTCTCCACACCTATTTCTTTCCCTGTTAACATGAGATGATACTCTGAAACAATGAGGGATTTAGACAATAGAACAGGGAGTTTTACACGTTTAGAAATTGAAATGAGCAGAATGACGTGTGTAAAATTTGGAAAGAGAGTTTTGAATTATTTTCTACCCAAAACAATTTGTCCATTGCATCGCAATCGATATCTAGAAACCTATAACGGCTAGTACCGTACTCGCATATTTTACCACATTCTTTTATCCCAATTTCCATAAAACTCTGATTTATTGGCATTTACAATGGATAATTCCAGAGCACATTACATTAATGAAAATATCTAAAATTCTCTACAAGTTTTCATTGCCCAATGAGATCGGCGAGATATTGCACTAGGTCTAGGCATAAGTAGAGGTATAGAAATAGATATTGCGTATCGGTTACATGTTTCGCTTTGTTTTATATGTGTTTTAATGCAGAAGATACATAAGCATCTTATAAATATGGACTTATGAGCGAGCTTTCTGACTCTGGCCCGAATTAGGAAGCAGGACTGCTCAAATCACGAGGATTGCGTCTTAATCAACGTTGAGCAGGTTTTAGATCAAATCCAGTTTCTAGCCAAAATCTGTTTCTATTGTGCACGCGCTTCAATTTATTGAGGGGAGTCATTTTCACATGACTAAGCTAGATTATTAAAGTAAAGTAATTAAAAATTAGCATAATTTTCGTTATAAACAAAAATATATAAACATGGAGTATGTTTTAGAATTACTTTTGTTTGGTTAAGAACTAGTTTTTGAAATAGGTAAAAGGCTCAAGACTCCAAGCATTTAGACAAGTGAAAGTTTGCCCATTTACACTAAATAAGAATGATGAGTTATCTTGCATTGGCAGTGAGGAGCAAGAGATAATTATCCTCACTACTAGTTTGACAACTAAATTGTGATAGGTTTTCTCACCATTTATCCATTAACCATAATTTAAATATTACTCTTAAAAACTTTTAAAACCATATCAAATTATCAATCTATTTATATTTAATATATCAATCAATTTCTTACAATAAAAAATTCACCATTATTTATATTAAATAAAATTAATTAATTCTAAATCAATTCGATAGATGAAAAAAAAAAAACACTCTAAATTCCAATCTCTTTTTCAATTAAAATTCAAATACCTCATTACCATCATAACAGTTTCTAAATCATAATGCATTGATTTATTTATGGAGTGGATAAACGACTCCATATTGTTGTATAATTCAAATACAAAACATCACGTTGTTATGCACCAACAATGAAAAATGAAAATAACTTAATTTGTGCAAATACTTTTAATCACTTATTTTTTCTATATATAATAATCTAATAGCTAAAATCATTTTGAAAAAAATTAGTAATTATTTATCTAAATATTTTAGGGGTCATAAATATTTGGTAAAATATGAATAGATATATCTAGTATTCTTATATCAGTTGCCTATTTTATAAATATTTTGAAATGAAATTTAACTATCAAAAAGAAAGTCAATGTTCAAAAAGACTCAAGTGCTTGGTAGTTGAAGTCATAGTGTAAAATTTTAAGAAAAAACTAAAAAACAAAAAGTACAAGAAATATCAAATGTTATATGTAAAAGGTAAATTAAAAATAAGAATTAATCACTAATACATAAACCAATTGAACACTAATAAATACCATGGGAAAACTCCAACTCTAGGTAATCTGAGTCTAATGAAATTCCATTTGTCTTTAGCTAAAACTTTGAATCATATTGTTGAGGAGACCTTGCTCAATCTTTTGCACCTTGGCTCTTGACACACTTACAATGAAAATAAATAAGTCTATTTATATACTAATATCCAACCAAATACAAATGGCATAATACCACAGGCCACCAAACCATGTGCCCCAAACCACTAGCTCTAAACTCTCATTCTCGAGTCAAAGTTAATTATTATCCATGAAAATACCTCCTATAAGCTCAGAGGAGAATACTATCCTTTTGGTTGAAAAACACTCTTTTTTCGGACCTATTTAAGACTATAACACAAGTTGTACCATGAGGAAAAATTTATCCCAATCTATAACACTTTGTCCCCTTCATATAACTTGTGTTACCAAATTCTCACTTAGTCACAAGGAAAAAAGCTTGAGTTAACTCATTTTAACACTCTTGTTCAATTAAGGAAACTCGAATTTGATCTCTTCATCGCCATATATAGATTTTTCCTAAACAAATAAAATATACAAAAACGTAAAGATCCATAAAGCATGAGAAATATTTTTCCTAAATATAAGAGCATCTAAAAAGTGGATAAAATAATTTTTTTATATAAGGAAACATTATTCACCCCAAAGCTTTTTCCCAAATTGAACTAAGGAGGAATTTGGAAATCTTCATCCTCCACTTGCCTATATATTGGAGACTTGGGAATTGAGAAAGGGAAGGGAATTCTTGTATTCTTATGTTGTCAAGATATTGCTTGAGAAAGAGAGTTTGAGGAGATAGGAATTGGAGGAGGTGTTGCTGCAACTACACCTTATGGTTGTAATCTCCTTCATATTCAATAAAGATAGATCAATTGTTCTTGCTTCCATTGTTCATGGAGGCTTGGCCATTTAGAAAGGGAAGGGAGTCCTTGTATCCTTTGTTGTCAAGATATTTCTTGAGAAAGAGAGTTTGAGGAGATAGGAATTGGAGGAGGTGTTGTTGCAACTACACCTTATGCTTGTAATCTCCTTCTTATTCAATAAAGATACATCAATTGTTCTTTCTTTCTAATTTTTGTTCATTGTTCATTTCTTATGTCTAACTAATGAATGCTTGGAATTTTGGCTTATATAGTTTTATTCAGTAATGCATAGTTTTTCACTCATTATAGTTTTGATTATCAATATTATTATGTTGTGATTGTTTGTTTGTTTATTTTTATGTGTAGGACTAGGCTTTGGAGCTTGCGAGGAGAGATTCACGGCTATATAGACCACTCCAATGGATCTACATGTTAGGATTCGCAGGCTCAATTTCTTCCCATCTTCTTAGTCTCTAATTTATTTCTTACCTTACCGAAAAGATCAATCCCTAGAACCATATTTTCCTTACCGAAAAAATATTAATATGTCTTGATTTTAGAATTAGTCGCAACCCTATATTCCATAGACTATATTTTGAAATTATAATGTACTTAAATATGACATTTTGGCCACTTATACTATGATATTTCTTCTCTCTCTGCAAAATTTCACTATCTCAAACTTCCCAAGCATGAGAATATAAAGATGATTAATTTCAATGTTAGTCACAAACCATAATTCCATAGTCTTATGTCTAAAAGTATAGCAAATGAAAAAATAAAACTTAACCACATGTACTTCACTATTTATGTAACTCTCGTCAAAATTTTGTTGTCTACAACTTCCTAAAACAAATTTATAGCAAAAATTCTATGATGTCTTGATTAAAGGAGAAAATTAACTTTGACCTACCAAATGTTATGATTCAAAGGACTTGGAAACAGTAAAAATTTAATGAATGCAATTCACTTTGAGAGACATAAACTCCTATATGAATATTGTAATATTGGGTCGTGTATATATATATATATATATATATATATATATATATATATATATATATATATTCTAATCTACCTATTAATATAACAAGTGAAGTAGTAATGAACATATAGGCCTTAAAGCTTTAATACTAGATCTAGCTTTTATATGGTTACTAGCTCAAAGAAGCCATAATGATATGAAGAACATTAATGGAAAAAGATTATGATTCTCTAATGAATAATTAGATTTTAAGGTGAAATATTATGATTATCTAATGAATAATTAAATTTTAAGGTGAAAGTTAGAAATGTGTGAATTATGCTTACTCACCATAATAATATTGTGCCAACCTAGAGTTGCAAGTAAGCATCCATAGAAGCCTCATTAAAGCCTCATGCATGTAGAATTAAGGATTTATCCAGTAAATCTATCAAATGTAAAGGTCTAAACACACACTTTTAACCTTGTGACAAGGTACCAACATATGACATATGACAATTAAATAACATTGAAAATAAATAAATAATCTACAAACTATACAAGGTAGGAAGTTTAATCTACACTCAATAGCATGCTAGAAAAATAAATTTATTTCAATGAAAAACAAATTTCAAAAAATGGTTTTCAAATATAATTGATATTCCATTACACACACA
The DNA here is from genome assembly GCA_034641835.2 of Pinus albicaulis. Classification (NCBI taxonomy): domain Eukaryota; kingdom Viridiplantae; phylum Streptophyta; class Pinopsida; order Pinales; family Pinaceae; genus Pinus; species Pinus albicaulis. The sequence continues at coordinate 1,074,913,735 of CM076577.1, forward strand.
CATATAAAATTTGGATTTTTTTTTTTAAATAATATTTTTTACAAACAATAGCAAGATCTGAAAGTTTATAAATATTCTTTTAAAATAATAAATGTTCCACTCTATATAAACATGCAAAAAATTGAAAAGATGTGTTTTAAATTATAATTTTTTTCTTGTAAAGATTCTTCACAGTCCATAATCTCATAACCTTAGGTGGTCGTTTCTCCCACAATTGTCCAATTTCTTGTCCATAGGTAGAGAAATGAGTCATTCAGATACCACTATATGAATTTCATGAATTAAAAAATGACAAATAAAACATTTCATTAAAGTACAACAAAATGGTCTCCATTATTATTTATTGCGTATAAAAAATAAAAAGGCCAAACTATTAATGAAAAACCATGAACAACAAGCGATTTTAAAATAGTTATTGTCTCACATAAGAATAGAATTTTGAATCTGGAATCCTAATAATCAGAAGATCGACAGATGACGATCTCTGGCACGATCCAATGTCTGCATGTGGTTACTACAGGGTATCCCATGAACATGAATCCATTTTTCTTCAATCCATGGGTCAAAGTGAGCTTCGAAACCACGATGCCTCATGACAGCTTGAATTTTATTTTCACACTCCTTGTTTCTTCCATAATACTTTCCGTAAACTAGATAGCATAGCATGAGCGTTCAACGAAGGATTGAGAACCACGTGGAGGTAAATTAGTGTTCCTCCAACCCGCTCCACCTACTTTGCAGCGTTGAGAAACCTGGAAACAATTCAGACAAGGAAGTGAGTACCGGACTTTGAGCTCTCTAAACATACTTTTTTACCATCTCTCTTCCTCTAAAATTTGAAAATTTTAATTTGAGAGCATTTCCTTCCTTTGACAGGGAGCTGAATCGAAAATTTGAATTTGAGATAATCGTCATCGCATGAGCTGGAAAGACAAATATGGTGTGAAGGTGAGAGAGTTTGAAATAGGGTGGGCAGGTGGCATTCAATTCATGTCTAATCACGTACCTCATTTACTCCATTAACTATGACTTCTTGGTTTTTCGAAAAGATGGAACCATCGGAAAACGAACTACAACCAGTCACATCACAGATGCGACCTCCAGATGCATAGCATAGTTATGTATGGTACATGGCCACTATTGGGCGCATTAAAGGCTCGATAGCAGGTTGGTTATTGCTAGGCCTGTTCTACGACAAAGAGTGCAAGGGTAGAATTTATGGCGGGATCAAATCCTCCAACCCTAAAACATTTTTCTTGAAACCCTTGGCATTCTTTATGACATTTACCATTACTATCACTCCAGGCTCTTAAATGTTTCACAGTGCAACCTATTATGGTTCCTGGTGCCTTAGCAATGCTACAAGAGAGCATTCTATGTTAGTTGGTTTTCAAGGTGCTTTGACTGGTCATGCAATCCAAAGTTCAGGCACCTCCTTTCCTTTAATATTACCATATAGAAACATTCATATATTTATTCCAACAACTCTATATAATTATTTCACTGTATACATTTCCAAGTATGTCATTTTGCATGTTTAGTGTAGGAGTTTACTAATGGCTCAAGCTCGGGGACCAAATGTACCAGTGGGGTATTTTTATGAATTCCTATAATGCATTATTTATACATGTTCATACTCACATTTTAAGATAATTGAGCATGGTTCTAATCTTTTCTCTTCTTTTTTTAAAGAAGGGTTTCTGAGGAAAGAATATTCATTGGAGGTCTTTGTTATGCCTCTAAATCATTTATCGTCTACATAATGGTAAGGGTTAGGTTACCTAAGACACCCCTCAACAAAATTTTATACAATTTCCCTTTTCGTTCCTTTCTTTCCAGAATCTATTATAGTATTTAACGGCTGGAATTTATTCTATTGCAGCAAGATTTTGGGTCTATTCTCCTCGCTTTCACTCAACCCGGAAAGGTAACAATTATGCCCCTTTGGTCAAACTTTTTTATTTTCCTTAGGTTTTAAAATATGAATGGAATAACTAAACTAATCCCCCTCTGGGGTTATCTCCTTGATTTTTGGTTTGGTTCATTCCAAAATTTTATGTCTTTTGTTTCTTGGCTCACCAAAATATGTTATGGCATAACTGACTAATGTCTTCTTTCCAGGTTGGTTTCCAATTAGCTATTCGCGCTTGTACATGTCGGGTTTGTAATTTTTTCCTAGAGCAGTTTATTTAGTTATTTTCCAATGATCTAGTTGTATACGATATTCGTCTTTAAAATCTAATTTTATTTCAGCTCTCTATTATATCTGTTGGAGCTATGGTTATAACTCAGCAGAATGTTTTTTCGTCATTTTTCCAATACTTGTAGAACCAATCACAACGTAGATTTACCATGTTTTCGCCAGGGATTATATGAGACTGTTTTAAGATTTTTTATGTATTTGATTATGTTTTACATTACTCTTTAGTTGTGAAATATTTATATGTTGGAAGCACGGGTTTGCAGGAATTTTACAATTATTTGATATAGCCTTGCAATTTGGGATCATATTCCCTACAAGGGATGAATCGATACTTCTCACTGTTATGATTGTCTATGTTTGAACGCATTTTATTTACAGAAATATGTTTTAAATTCCTAAGAGTACAATTCTCTATATACATGCAATGATTTTTACTTTATGCTTTAATGTAACAGCATACCTATCTTATCAATTCTTATTGAAGTTTCTACATAATTTGGATTATTAGAAGTAATTCCTTAATATCCGCTTTTGTTCCATGTTTTCTTTCCCTAATTATTTTAGGCATAATACTTTTGCAGTGCAAATCTTAAATCATGATGAACTATTGGCATTCTAACCTTACTTGACATCTTTGTGAATTAATATGGATTACCTTTTCTGGTGACAACTATACATACTGATGAATCATATAAACAATAGCTTTCATTGAACATTTATACTACAACACATTTGTATACACAGATTCTTGATATGATTACAGTACATATGTATACACAATGTACATCTAGCTATCAAATAGGATTGAACGTAATAAATTTCCTAAACAGAGCATCGAAAGACCCATATGGCTAGCTAAACCTCATTAGGCTTGCTAACTAAATAGCTGCCTCAGATGGGTATAAGTTCTGTGTTATTTTATTTGATATCTTCCTTTATATAATGTACATGTATGTGCCAGAAAGCTATAAAGTGCCCCTCTCACTAACCACACTCTTGTCCACATGCATCTATATATTTTCTACCCCATTTTTACCACCTCATTTATATACATTCATTCACAGTGATAAGAAGTAACAACCATTCATTTCTTTCCTATCATCCAGATAATATTTAGTATAGTCAGTCCCTAATAAATGAATTTTTCCACTTGATCAATAGATTAATGCAGCAACCCCAGTTATTCTAGAGATCTGAACTTAAATCTTTAGATAAACTCTATTCTACCTTAATTACCTAAACCAGTTTCCTTAAGAAAATACAATACAACTAGTTTGTATAATTCCGATTAGTAGATGGAACTTTGGCACAGTCATAATTCAAGTTTCTATCTGTACGTATGACACAACAAGTAACTATAATTATCCACAATCCCAAATAATTTATTTTAATTAAAGCAATAACTTCAGAAATTTAATTAAAGCATCATTTCCAAATCATTTTTGCAAGAATAGTATTTATTCATAAGCCATCATTTACATATTATTCCAATATTTCTTACTGATTTTATGCCATTTTCTTTAATGTAGTTCAGACTAATCAAAAGAGTATCCTCGCAACAAAGGTATATTACATCAATGACCTTTTGACTTCGTCAAATAATTGATCCTATGATCAAAATCCCTTACTTAGGAGGTGTTGGTCCCCTTCAACTAAAAATTCACTAAGGGAAACTACATCTTATTAGATTAGGCAGTATTCCATTCTTTTTTGCCAGCGAAATTACTCTTAATTAGAGAAAGGTGAACTATACCCAATTGTTTACTGCTTTTGTTCTTCAAAATTATTTTCCCTTAAATTAGTGTCAACCTTCAACCTTTGTAGTGATCACCTCAAGAAATGTAGTAATAATTTCATTTTGTTCCCAATTTAATACCTATTATTGAAAGATATTTAGACAAATTTCCTTGCACACAAGATGAATGCTCATGTACTGTGACAAGACTAGCCAAAACTTACTATCTTGTATTTTCTTTAAAATGGTGGATGGTTGTATTTGAGAGGTTTTATCTTTTGATCCTTCTACTTGAAGCACACTTTTGAATGTAAATGTAGACGTTGTCCTCTTCTTGGAATTGATATTTCAATTTTGTGTAGTTCATGTTAGGCGTCCAGCCTTCAAAGGCCATTCCACAATGTACCATTCCACAAGTAACCTTACAAGCATGAAAACATGGTACTTTCCAGCTTTCGAAGGCTCACCAATTGTATAGGTGATGTTTTGAAGTGCACTATCTAGCGTCTAGCCTTCAAAGGCTTGCCAAACATGGAATTTATACCCCCAAATACTCCTCTATGAGGAAAATGTGGGATTTCTATCCTTCCATGTGACCATGATTCTGAAGTCTCTTTAAGGTGAATGTTTGGGGCTTCTGAGAATGATTGCTAAGGTTTCCAAACAATAGGACAACAAGTCAAGCAACCCCATTCTCTCTTTGATACATGAACGTGAATCTTCAAACAAATCAAATTCCATCAAGAAAACAACTCCTACAAAGGTTGGCCCACAATTGAAACTACTTTTAAATACCTTCAAAAGGTTGGCCTATGTAAAATTAAGTTAGGATTCACCCAAAACAGTGATCATTCAACACCTATATATATATATATATATTCTCAGTAACCTCAAATTAAATTGAAACACAAATAGTCTGATTCTATTATAGGTACAATGAGTGAAAGGTTCATTGATGGCATGTGTGTGTGTGTGTGTGTGTGTGTGTGTGTGTGTGTGTGTGTGTGTGTGTGCTGATTCACTTATTTTTAAACCTCCCTTTATACTTCAATTCGGCGCGGGTTTTCTCAGACCATTTTATTTAAAACCAGACCAAAGTCTTGGGTAGTTTTATTTACATCTTTTAAATCACCCTGCTTCGGAAGTTGTTGAAATTCATCCCTTTATAGTTACATATTTACTACAAGTTGGTATTTTTCAGTTATCTCCAAACACAGGTATACCGCGTAAACAACTTCAAGTAATGACAAAATTATACAGATGTATTTATTATTCTCAGGACACAACTCTATGATGGATCTATATTAAGTTTCAATATTAATTTTTCCCTTGACTAGGCTTTGATATGCATGCCCCACAATAATTATACAAAACTAGTAGCCATCTAGTGCCTTATAAGTCATGGAAGATCTACTTCAAATGTTTCCTAGTTTCTGAAACTATCTAATATCTCCATCATCCCTATGGAAAACATTGTTGTAGGGTGACATCTTGGTTATACATTTCAAATAACACCCTAATCCTTCTCAATACAATACCCTGTCTACTCTTCACACTAGGTTACACTTTGTTTTAGGATCATCACTTATACCAAGTGATGTTCCAACCATTGGATTAATTATTTTAGTTATTTTCTTCTATATGAAATCCAACCACCCATAAGTGTCTGTCAAACCATAGCCTCATCTCTAATTTAGGAGAGATACCACATATTTTCATATCCATCATCAGAGCTGATAGAGGCTAATCATAGAAATAGAATTCCAAACATTTTATCAATCTCCTCTGTCCACAAATTATGGGATAATTTGGAGGGAAAATTTTCTTATGGTACCCTCATGAAAACTGAGGGGTAACATCTTGCTCCTATTGGGAACACACGTCCTTCTTGGGATCACTTGAGAACCACAAAATCTCAAGATAAAGCTGCAAAATTGAAGTCCATAATCCAAAGTAACCAATTCATCATCTCCAAACTACAATATCCATTTCCATTGTGTTTAATCATTTTTTAAAATAGAGACATATTAAAATCCAAATGAAAATATGTTGGGATCCCCATCACCTCTGGACTGAATGGTTCATTTTCAACAACTTTCATACTCCCAACAATTTCATCGTATGTAACAACATCTTGAGAATGTCCATTTCTTCCACAGAGAAGAGAGATAGCAACCAATATTTCGGAGTCTCTTTCAGAAATTTTAGTGGACTATTTGATTAAACACAATTTTCTCTTCGCTAAAATTTCTAGTAATATTTGTTGTCAAGCCATTTATGATATTGATAAGTGAACAGAAACAAATTCATCCCATTCACCCTCTCCTTTTACCTTACTATTTTTTGTGAGAAAACCTTGCTCGCACTTTCTAGAACAAGAAAAATCCTATCATTACATGTTGTACAGTGCTTTGTACTTCTACAATTTCCCTGATGCATATCATTTGAGGTCTCCAAAGATGTATTTTCTTCATATTTTTCATGACTATTATCAAATGGAGAGGTAATAATTTCATCATTACAAATATAAAGGTAGAATTAAGCCCTCATGAGAAGGTTGATCTAGTATGCTCCCTTTAGCAATTTCTTGATTATCCTCTTCATAAACATCCCTGTTATTCTCTACCTTGGGGTTGGATTGATCACACATCCCATTAGCTGTGTTGACATTGAGTTTTCGGAAAATAAAATGACTCACATCTAAATCCGAGTAGTGTTATTTAATGTCATTTGTATGCTCATATTCATCATAGATAAGACTAGATTCAAAACACACAACATATGATATTCCTTTGCTTTGTGCAAATAATGAATCTGGATCAAGTTTTTATTAGGGCTATTATGTTATTCTTCTTCTCGGTCTGTAGTAGGCTAGTATCCTCTTAAATGATGCCAAAAATTCTAACTTCCTCAAATTTTGAGTTGAACACTTTATTCATAACAATAGAAACATCATCACAATATATATATGCACCCTCTAAATTCCTTCCTTATGTGGATGTCGATGCTACCATAATTCCTCAATGTATCACAAATTTTTATGAATCTTTAAATACATATTTCCTGTCTCGAAAACTTAAAATACCCCATACAATTAGTTGAAAAAAAAACAAAGAAACAAAAACCTCATAAGTGAATTTGATGTTGTCAGAATTCCTCAATGTATCCTATACAATTGTTGCAAAGAAGAATTTACCAGGTACCTTTGATATGCCTTGCATAGAAGATTTACAACTTGATTTTGTTCCCTGTATACAACTTGAGTGGGCCAAATGATATAGCTTGAGTGGGCCTAGTGGTTAAGAGCATGCAGTTCCTCCTAAGAGGTCACAGGTTCAAAACCAGCGAGGGTAGAGTATGTATGTCTCCGTAGCCTTAGCAGTAGCTACAGAGGTGGGTCCCTTGTCCCAAAAACAAGGGGGTATCATAGCAGACTTAGAAGTCGTCACAGAGGTGGGTCCCCTGTCCCACAAACAAGGGGGTCTCATACACCAATTTGTTGACTGGCTTGGCCATGAACTTAAAATTGGATAATAATAATAATAATAATTTAAAAGAGCTTACGAAATTGCAAATATGTGTCATCCAAATTGTGAGGATAGGAGGATTGAAATTGGAATGTTCCTTAACCGAGTCAATTATGCCCTTTTCATCTCCAAACACATGAAGTAACTTGAATTAACTCCAATCCAATCCAACTGGAACATATAAGGACACCCCAAAGAGAAATGATTTATGCCCTACACTATTAGTGCACTTTCCTCACTCCCACCAAAAATGAGCTACAGATACAATTCATAATCTCAAACTTTCAACTGATTATCCTATTTTTCATGATTTTGCATCACTTGATATTGTGTTTAAATCAAAGTGATTCCTTGTAGCTATGTTGGAAACAAGTTGTTTTATACCAGTCACAAAGTGCACTGTGTGGATATTGCATTTAAATCAGGTTAACTTTTTCATTGGGATAAAAATAAATTGTTTTATGCAAGTATAATATTACAAAGTGTGTGATAAAAATCCAGGAAAAAAGGTTAATACCGTGGATTTATTCAGCACAACGTTTCACCATAATCTATTTTTAGTTGAAGAAATGGGTAAGGGTTTGCCACTTGATAAGAAGCTTTTGTCGTGCATATTGGAACTTGCTAGTCATCATCTACGTAGCGAAAATAACTTAAGTATAGTGACTACATTTTATATTTTACTACCTTTCATATTTGTATTTTGACTTCTGTTTTTTTGTGCTTCCGGAATCCTTTGATGAGTATGAATATACCTTTAAAAAACTATGACAACTATTTGATATGTATTGTCTGGATCTACAATGATTGGGGCATATGAGAGGATGCTTTTGTAAATTCCAGCAATGATGGTCCAGCCATTGAGATTAATGAAGGAAATATTTCAGGTGAGTGTGTTTCCATTGAAGTTATTTGTAAGGAACCTCTTGATAAATTTCTTCCATGTGCACCTTGTTGATTCTCTGTTATGTCTGCAATTTCTTCTGATTGCCTTATGATTTGGCAAAGTATTTCTGTTATTATTTATTTCTTTGGTTGTTCAACAAAAGTTTTGTATATAGTATTTAGGATTGTTTTTTCTGATATTGCTTGGTAATCTAACTACTTTCTATTTATGTATTTATAATTTTGGTTTAAACTTTAGAATTTTGCAACTCGTCTTCCTACATTGTAATTCTTGTAAAATAGATCTTAATTTCATTGAAGGTATGACTGTCACTAACTAGCTAGATGATGGATTTTACCAGGGTTGTGGGCATTTTAAGGATGGAAAAACTATCAACAACAATGTACTAAATATTTTTTCTCATATTGTACATTGAATGGCCAAGCAGATGTTGGTTGTGCACTAACCTTCTCTTTTAGGGGGCAAGTTAAATATGAGGACATTATTGACTCTCATTTTTTTATCGTTACTAAAAATCAATGATAACTTTGTTGGATTATCTAACTTGTTGCAAAATTTTTTGGTATAGATAGCAGGATGACCATGCCAATTTCTTTGTACCTTATCTTTAGTTTATGTGAAAAATTAGTTGAAAATTTTCATATTGCTGGAATATATGAAGAGTGGAAACATGCTAAACATAAATCATTCAATATTAGATATTAAAGTCTTGTGATAATTCTAATTACTCTTTTTTGTATGACTAGATCAAATAGTTTGTAAATTATTGTATATTATCTTGTTGTGTGAGTCATGTTACATGGGTGTGACATTGAGCTAACTCCATTGAGTTGTTTTTATAAAGTTAAAAATAGGGGTTGCATGATTTTAGGTTTTACAAAGATTACGTCATTATGTGTCTAACATTTTTGTAACACATATAAGCTTTAAAAAAATTACCATCTAAAAAAAATTTCTTCTACCCTGTTAAAACCCTTAATTAACCTTAACACTACCAAACTGAGTCATTTAACTGTCAGTCGGATAAGACAATTGGCCACTTGTGATGTGCATTTGTTAACAGTTATGGTTATGTCAGGCAATAATATAAGAATGGATTTATAATGGATTAAATTCGTATGAGTTCCAACGTCAGCACATTGGTCGGCCTAATCACCATTAAAATTATGCGCATGAATTCTTAAATTTGAATGTACCATTGTTTAACTATCATTGGCCACAGCATTGCAATTCTTTATAATCAGGTACCTTCGCATACATGAGAATTTTGAACTTTATGAAATGTGTAAATAGCAATGATACATTTGGTGATTATGTCGAGGATTCTCGACCCTATCCTATCGTTCGACACTTGGCAAATTCGACGCCACCGATCTGGTTACCATCCTACGGTGAGGATCTTCTAGGGTTGAGTAATGACTAGGGGTCTGTAACCGCATTTCCAATTCATTTTTTCGCCTCACCAGAGCACTGGAGGCTCCGCCGCGTTCCTTAGGGTTTCTCCGCGAGTTCTGAACCGGTTCTTCTGTTCTTGGCCCAGCGCAGTTGGGGAATAGCATTCTCTCGCCTACCATCTCCTCGGCGCCAGGTAAGGGTTCCGCCATTTCTCCAAATTTTTGATGCAGAGTCTTTAAACTCCTCGCGTAGCATTTCTGATAGCAACTTGACGGTCCTGTTATTAATTTGGATTTCTATTTCTATAATTCCTCGGTGTTTCCTGTTCTTCTATGCACTTATTGTATAATTGTTTGTTTGACTCCTTCCGGCACATCTGACAGTGGTACAGCGAATTTCTACAGCCGATTCTTCTGCTAGCCTACAGGTAATTCTCGTTTGGTATTTGTACTTTGTTTTTGATTAATGTAAACACACAGTGGTTTCAGCCATAACTAACATGATTACATTCCGTTGGCAGGTAGCTCCCTCCTACCCAGCCATCTTTCGAGTGCAAAAATATTCACGTCGTTCCGCCTGCTTGATGGTTAATTGCTATCTCCTTCTACAGGTACCCTTTTTCATGCCGGCAGGGTTGTGAACCCTCGATTTCTCTTGAAGGGTTTTACTTATTTAATGGCGTTGTCTCAGGCTTCCTTTTTCTTTTATCTCGGCTTAAGCCGGAACTATACTCCAGTAGACATTCTGGGCTATAGTTTTTTAAGTTACATTCGGCCGGGGTTTTATGGCCTGTAATTTAATGTTCGGATTCATTTCCTAAGAGTTTTTATATTCTGCGGTTCTATGTGTATAATACTCAGTTATGGTAGCTGATGTTAAATAGACTTTTCCAATTCTAGTTCGGTTGTAAATACTCTTTGACAATTGGGGGTTCCTCGACTAGTTTAACTGTGATAACGTTTTATTGAGCAGATAATTTAAAGAATTTATATTTCCAAATGGTTTTTACAATGGCCTGTTCTCTTTTCAGTTTTGTTTATTCCGTATGAATGAATAGTGCGCAAATACAGAGGTTCTTGTTATAGATGTTTACTGCTGTATATATTCGATGCATTCTGTAGATTGTTCTTAATGTCAACCCGTTCATGGTTATCACGATATATCCTCTGTGAATTTCTATAGTTTCGAGGGTTTCGCCCTTTGGGAATCTTTAACAGAATGCATGTTCATAGTTATAAATTTTCTCTTTAACGTTTAATGTTTTAGGCTAGATTAAATGCTAATACTGTTTCGGTTATGTTATCCTGAAGTAGATAATTTCTAGTTTTTCTTGTCTGTTCCTGTACAAATTTGTTAAAGGATTCTGGAGGTGTCCGGACCACCTAACTGTCCGTGTTTAAAAGAAAGGAATGGCGACCTACCCAGAAGCTCTGTTTTCACAGGCACTATGGGTTGACAGTCTTCCTCACCTTCCGTTAACAGTTTGGGTAACGAATTTACTTTTGCAGTTTGTTTTCTTGACTAGAACAAATACATCTCCCTGCTACCTCACAGTTAACACCTACAGGCATAACACCATCTGGCCAGCTTCTCCTATAAGTTACCAGTCTCACAGGAAGAGGATAATCGCTTCATAGTTTTACACTCTTAAATTTTTGCAGAAGGAAAGAAGATTATCTACTTATTAGCAAATCTAATTTAACTATAACCAGATAAAGCTTCTTTTCATGTTAATAACATCGACTGCAATTTACAAATCTAAATTAACTAGAACAAGATAATTCTTCTTTTCATGTTATTAACATCGACTGTAATTTACTCATCTGACTCAAATCCGAATGATGATGGTTGATGCCTCCCTTCCACGAGCTGGGATATTACGTCCTGCAGCTCTCCCCCGAGCTCAAGACTGGTCGTTGTTAGCATAGAATTCTGGAGGAGATAATCAGGACAATCCGGTCCATTTCTCCAACTCCAATGGAAAACAACATTTCTGGGGAGAACACGGGACAATCCGGTCCAATTCTCCAACCCAGAGAATAGTCTGCTCTGGATCTCTTTCTCCAGAATAGCAGAGTTCTTTTTCCTCCTTTTCCAGAACCCCAAACTCTCCTTGGAATTTCTCATTTATTCCAAAGTTTCTTTGGGTAACTGTGGAAACTGTTTTTTTTTCCTGTTCAACTAACTCTAGATCTTGAATTACTTTTTACCATCAATTTTACTCATGAAAACTAATTTCACAGTAAATCTTTTATTTGATAAAAAAAATTAATTTTGTTCAGATATTCCAATTCCAAATAAACAGCAGTCATAATTTAATTCTCGTCCTCCCAGGTAGCTTCCTTCAGTCCAAAGTGCTTCCATTGCACTTTAACCTGGGCGATGGCTCGTTTCCAGAGCATGATTTCCCTCCGGTCGATTATACTGTGTGGTTCGACCAGAAACTCTCCGTCCAGTTCTACATGTATGTTCTGCCAATGAATTATGTGTATTGGATCATGAATATATCGTTTTAATAACGATACATGAAAGACATTATGCACTCAAATATGACTAGGAAGAGCTAAACGATATGCCACCGGTCCTACTCTTTCCAGTATTTGGAAAGGGCCACAGAACCGAGGTGCTAATTTTGCACAAGATGCCCATCTTAATGTGCTCTTCTTTAGTTTAATTCTGACATACACGTGATCTCCAACTTCATATTCACGGTATGACCTCTTCCTATCCGCATACACTTTCTGCCTGTCCTGTGTTGCTTTTAGATTCTGTCGAATTTTCTTCACTTCTGCTTCCATCTCTGCTAGCATGTCAGGTCCTAGCATGAGTCTATTCTCGGGACTGCTCCAATTAATGGGAGTTGTGCACTGTCGCCCATATAGCGCCTCAAACGGGCTCATCTTTAATGATTCTTGGTACCCATTGTTGTAGGAAAACTCTATTAAGTGTAGGTACACCTCCCATTTAACTGGTTGCTGCATGACGTACATTCTCAGCATGTCTTCTAGTATTTTATTTACTCGCTCGGTTTGACCGTCCGTTTGCGGGTGGTATGCGGTACTAAAATGTACTTGAGTTCCTAACCCCATAAACAGTGCCTTCCAAAAAGCTGATGTAAATTTTACATCTCTGTCCGAGATAACGGTCTTAGGAATGCCATGCAGTCTGAAGATCTCACGCATAAATAAATTTGCTATCTGTACTGTCTTATAGGTGGATTGGACAGGTATGAAATTTTCCGACTTACTTAGTCTATCCATAACTACCATTATGGAATCATTACCTCATTTTGATTTTGGTAATCCGGTGATGAAGTCCAATGAGATCACCTCCCATTTCCATTCAGGAATGGGTATAGGCTGCATTAATCCAGCTAGATGGCGATGCTCCACTTTCACCTGCTGGCACTCTAGACACCGATTTAGATAGCTTGCTATATCCTTCCTCATGCCTGGCCAACAGTAATCCTTCCTTATGGCTGTCAACATCTTTTGATATCCTGGGTGTCCCGCATAATTGCTTCTATGATATTCATCCAGTATCATAGTTTTTAATTCCACTCTATTTGGAATGACTATCTTCTTCTTGAAAATCAACAACCCGTCCTGGTTAATCTCATAATCCCCTTGTCCATTTTGTCCTGCAGATTCTTTTGTTTGCTGCCATAGGTATTCATACTCAGGATCCTTGTCTGCTTCTTTTCTAATTTGTTCCAAGAATCTGGTTTCAATTTGGTTAACATATAACCCATAAACGTTATGCAGTTTCCTGCTCAATGCATCCGCAACTCTGTTCTCCTTTCCTTTTACGTGTTGTAGATCAATATCAAACTCGCTCAAAAAAGCATTCCATCTTTCTTGTCGGGAGTTTAAATCACTTTGTTTAAAGTAGCTGGTTATACTACTATGATAAGTATTTAATACAAATCTCTTCCCAAGTAAATAGTTTCTCCATACTCGGAGAGCGTGCACAACTGCGGTCAACTCTAAATCATAAGCTGAATATCGTTGCTCGTGATCTTTTAGCTTGCGGGATTCATATGCAATTACCTTCCCTTCTTGTGATAATACAACCCCAACTCCTTCCTTGCATGCATCCGTACAGACTTCAAATTCCTTATCTGGATCTGCTACACTTAACACAGGTGCTGTTGTCAACAACTGCTTCAACCTTTCAAAGCTGTCCTGACATTCTTTTGTCCATTTAAAAGTTTTCCCTTTTCTTTGCAAAGAAGTAATCGGGAAAGCTATCTTGGAAAACCCTCTTATAAATCGCAGGTAATAACCAGCGAGACCCATAAAAGACCGTATATCTGCCACATTCTGTGGCACCTTCCATTCCATAATAGTTTTGATTTTCTCTGGGTCTACTGCTATTCCTTTTTTGGATATTACATGCCCAAGATACTGTATTTCTTCTTTGAAGAAGTCACATTTACTAAATTTTGCATATAGTTGGTGCTTCCTTAGCATCTCCAGTACCATTCGCAAAATCTTCTTGTGTTCTTCTGCATTCTTAGAAGAAATCAGTATGTCATCAATGAAGATTAACACAAAGTTTTCCAAATAAGGGTGGAAAACACTATGCATCAGTCTCATAAAAGTGGCTGGTGCGTTAGTTAACCCAAAAGGTAATACCATGAATTCATAGTGGCCATACCTTGTGCGGAAAGCAGTTTTGTGTATATCTTCATCCTTAATTCTGATCTGGTGATAACCGGACCACAAATCAATCTTTGAGAACACGGTAGCTCCCCTTACTTGGTCAAATAGATCATCTATACGGGGTAAGGGGTACATGTTCTTAACAGTCAGCTTATTTAACTGTCGGTAATCCATGCACATGCGCATGGTTCCATCCTTCTTTATGACAAACAGTACAGGTGCTCCCCAGGGCGACACACTGGGTCGTATATACCCCTTATCTAATAATTCCTGAAGCTACATTTTCAGCTCAGTCAATTCTGGCACACTCATACGGTAGGGAGTTGGCGAGATTGGTGATGCTCCCGGCAGCAATTCTATTGTAAAATCCACATCTCGTCTAGGCGGTAATCCTGGTATTTCTTCAGGAAATATATCCTCAAATTCATGTACTACAGGTATATTCTCTAGCATGGCAGCCTGATCCTTAGACTCAGATAGTCCAACTTGTATAGTGTATAGTTGGCATCCCTTTCTTATACATTTTCCCATTTGTGAAGCTGTAATTGGACGCAGATGTACAGGATTCCTTATGCCTTGAATTTCTTGGCGATTACCATTCTGATCTCTGTAGTAAACTATCTTTTCCTTGCAGTCTATGAGAGTCCAATGCTTTTCCAACCAATCCATACCCAGCAACACATCATAAGATCCCAAGGGCAGAATATTTAAATCTACCATTAATTGTTGTCCACTGCTTTGCAGCGCACAGTCTGGTATTTTGGCACTAACTCTTCTTTTAGCCCCTGTAGCTAACTGGACCAACCAAGTCTTTTTAAATTTTTGACTTGGCAATTTACAGATTTCTACTAATTTAGGACTTATATAACTTAGAATTGCCCCCGGATCTACCAAAACAGAAACAGTTTGGGATAACAATTTACCTTCCAGCTCTATCATGGTGGGTTGAAAGTCAGCTTGCTGGTCTTCCAATGCCGCGTTAATTCTGGGTATGCTTCGGGCTACATCTCCCACGGTAGAGGCCTCCTGTAAATTAGTTACTGCCTCGGTTTTACCCTGCTATGGGCAATCCCGATAGTAATGTGCTGCTCCACAGCCCCAACACTGTAGAGGTGGCCTCTGATTTTGAGGTTGTTCAGGTTTATTAGAAGCTTCAACAGTTTTGTCTTCTCCAGGCCATCTTATCCTCTGATGGTTCCTACCGAACTGTCTATTAACTGAGCTCCTGGTTGGGCCCCTGAAATTACTGCTTTTGCCTCTTTTGGAGCCAGCACTATTTCTATTTTCTTTCCTTGATTGCCACCCTTTTCCTTGGTCTGCTTTGGTTTTCGCTTGCTGATAACACAACCTCGCCTTTCTAATGGCCTCATCCATTGTCTTAGGATTTACAAACTCGATACGCTCCTTCATATGGGTGGGTAAACTGCTCAGAAATATTTGGACCTTGGCCTTTTCATCTCTTAGGTACGGTACATAACGCAGTAACGATGTAAACTTAGTGATAAACTCGTCCATGGTCACTTTTCCTAGTCTCAATTCATGGAATTCTTGAGCTTTTTCATCATGAAAACACTCAGTCAAGTACTTTTCTTTGAAGTACTGTTGAAACTGATCCCAGGTCACATCCTGATCCTCTATTCCCCGCACGTTCTTCACTTCCTCCCACCATAAGGTGGCTTTATCTTTCAGCTGGTAAATGGCTAACCATGCCTTAAGACCACTGTCATAATCATACACCTGAAAGTATTTGTTCATATTAATCAACCATGCCTCTGCCACTTCCTCTTTCTCGCCATCGAACGTAGGTGGCTTTATCTTTCTGAATTCTCCGTGCAGCTCCACCTTTTGCTTTTTGTTTGCCTTCCGTTCGGTTTCATTCTCAGATTCCGCCTCATTAAAATTTCTGTTTGGATGACTTCGCTATGACACACTTCTTTCTTTTCGGCCTGTATCTTGTTCCTCTGATTGCTCTTCGTTCCTTTCCTGGAATTCTCTGTCAGCACTGGGCTTTTCAACCCTTTGATTTTATTTATCGGAGAGGCTTTTTAAGATCCTTTCCTGATCCTGCGTCATCCTTGCATTTTCCCTGCGTACTCTCTCCATTTCTTTCTGTAACTATTGTGCTGTATGTAAAAAAACGCGGGTCTGATGTTGTTGTTCTTCAATCAGTCAGTTAGACCGCTGATGCTGCTCTATTCCCAACTAAACCCACATTTCAGGGTTTCCCTCTGGTGGAGGTTGAGTTTCTCCGACATTTCGTTGTTGATGTTGTGAGGGTGTCCGTCGTGTTTGTCGTTCCATCTAATTATCTGACTGTGCCTGAATAACATACAATTGTAACGTCAGTTGGCCCAATAGGGTCCCAGCGTTGTAACGCTGCTCTGATACCACTTGTAACACATATAAGCTTTAAAAAAATTACCATCTAAAAAAATTTTCTTCTACCCTGTTAAAACCCTTAATTAACCTTAACACTACCAAACTGAGTCATTTAACTCCCGGTCGAATAAGACAACTGGCCACTTGTGATGTGCATTTGTTAACAGTTATGGTTATGTCAGGCAACAATATACGAATGGATTTATAATGGATTAAATTCGTATGAGTTCCAACGTCAGCACATTGGTCAGCCTAATCACCATTAAAATTATGTGCATGAGTTCTTAAATTTGATTGTACCATTGTTTAACTGTCATTGGCCACGGCATTGCAATTCTTTATAATCTGGTACCTTCGCATACATGAGAATTTTGAACTTTATGAAATGTGTAAATAGCAATGATACATTTGGTGATTATGTCGAGGATTCTCGACCCTATCCTATCGTCCGACACTTGGAAAATTCGATGCCACCGATCTGGTTACCATCCTACGGTGAGGATCTTCTAGGGTTGAGTAATGACTAGGGGTCTGTAACCGCATTTCCAATTCATTGTTTCGCCTCACCAGAGCACTGGAGGCTCCGCCGCCTTCCTTAGGGTTTCTCCGCGAGTTTTGAACCGGTTCTTCTGTTCTTGGCCCAGCGCAGTTGGGGAATAGCATTCTCCCGCCTACCAACTCCTTGGCGCCAGGTAAGGGTTCCGCCATTTCTCCAAATTTTTGATACAGAGTCTTTAAACTCCTCGCGTAGCATTTCTGATAGCAACTTGATGGTCCTGTTATTAATTTGGATTTCTATTTCTATACTTCCTCGACGTTTCCTGTTCTTCTGTGCACTTATTGTATAATTGTTTGTTTGACTCCTTCCGGCACATCTGACAGTGGTAGAGCGAATTTCTACAGCCGATTCTTCTGCTAGCCTACAAGTAATTCTCGTTTGGTATCTGTACTTTGTTTTTGATTAATGTAAACGCACAGTGGTTTCAGCCATAACTAACGTGATTACATTCCGTTGGCAGGTACCTCCCTCCTACCCAACCATCTTTCGAGTGCAAAAATCTTCACGTCGTTCCGCCTGCTTGATGGTTAATTGCTATCTCCTTCTACAGGTACCCTTTTTCATGCCGGCAGGGTTGTGAACCCTCGATTTTTCTTCAAGGGTTTTACTTATTTAATGGTGTTGTGTCAGGCTTCCTTTTTATTTTATCTCAGCTTAAGCCGGAACTATACTCCAGTAGACATTCTGGGCTATAGGTTTTTAAGTTACATTCGGCCGGGGTTCTACGACCTGTAATTTAATGTTCGGATTCATTTCCTAAGAGTTTTTATATTCTGCGGTTCTATGTGTATAATACTCAGTTATGGTAGCTGATGTTAAATAGACTTTTCCAATTCTAGTTCGGTTGTAAATACTCTTTGACAGTTGGGGGTTCCTCGACTGGTTTAACTGTGATAATGTTTTATTGAGCAGATAAATTAAATTATTTATATTTCCAAATGGTTTTTACAATGGCCTGTTCTCTTTTGATTTTTTTTTATTCCGTATGAATGAATAGTGCGCAAATACAGAGTTTCTTGTTATAGATGTTTACTGTTGTATATATTCGATGCATTCTGTAGATTGTTCTTAATGTCAACCCGTTCAGGGTTATCATGATATCTCATCTGTGAATTTCTATAGTTTCGAGGGTTTCGCCCTTTGGGAATCTTCAACAGAATGCATGTTCATAGCTGTAAATTTTCTCTTTAACGTTTAATGTTTTAGGCTGGATTAAATGCTAATACTGTTTCGGTTATGTTATCCTGAAGTAGATAATTTCTAGTTTTTCTTATCTGTTCCTGTACAAATTTGTTAAAGGATTCTGGAGGTGTCCGGACCACCTAACTGTCCGTGTTTAAAAGAAAGGAATGACGACCTACCCAGAAGCTCTGTTTTCACAGGCACTACGGGTTGACAGTCTTCCTCACCTTCCGTTAACAGTTTGGGTAACGAATTTACTTTTGGAATTTGTTTTCTTGACTAGAACAAATACATCTCCCTGCTACCTCACAGTTAACACCTACAGGCATAACACCATCTAGCCAGCTTCTCCTATAAGTTACCAGTCTCACAGGAAGAGGATAATCGCCTCATAGTTTTACACTCTTAAATTTTTGCAGAAGGAAAGAAGATTATCTACTTATTAGCAAATCTAATTTAACTATAACCAGATTAAGCTTCTTTTCATGTTAATAACATCGACTGCAATTTACAAATCTAAATTAACTAGAACAAGATAATTCTTCTTTTCATGTTAATAACATCGACTGTAATTTACTCATCTGACTCAAATCCGAATGATGATGGTTGATGCCTCCCTTCCACGAGCTGGGATATTACGTCCTGCAGCTCTCCCCCGAGCTCAAGACTAGTCATTGTTAGCACAGAATTCTGGAGGAGATAATCAGGACAATCCGGTCCATTTCTCCAACTCCAGTGGAAAACAGCATTTCTGGGGAGAACACGGGACAATCCGGTCCAATTCTCCAACCCAGAGAACAGTCTGCTCTGGATCTCTTTCTCCAGAATAGCAGAGTTCTTTTTCCTCCTTTTCCAGAACCCCAAACTCTCCTTGGAATTTCTCATTTATTCCAAAGTTTCTTTAGGTAACTGTGGAAACTGTTTTTTTTTTCCTGTTCAACTAACTCTAGATCTTGAATTACTTTTTACCATCAATTTTACTCATGAAAACTAATTTCACAGTAAATCTTTTATTTGATAACAAAAATTAATTTTTTTCAGATATTCCAATTCCAAATAAACAGTAGTCATAATTTAATTCTTAATTAATAAAAACTTAACCAACAGTCAGCGGCTAAGAGGGTGGTTACAATTTTTTAAATCAATGCCTATATATATAATTTCAATGACTACCATAACTCACATAATTCTTTAAAGGGTGCCAAATTAATGGAAGAACACCTACTTTATACGAAGGAGGTCGTGATTCCACTGTGTCCTAATATGAATTGATAAATGATATTGTAGTTTAGTTTTAATTGGTTTATTTCAATGGTGGGATATTTTTCTAGATTCATTATTTTACATTGTCTCTAAAGAGACAAAAGTGATGTTGTATTATCTTTGAATGTAATTTTTTATTGTCTCTAGAGAGACAATAGTTAGGATGAAAGACATTGTCTCTTTAAAGACAATATGTCTTTAATCCCAACTATTGTCTACAGAGAGAAAAAAATGAAAGTGTCTTCAAAGAGACAAAAATGAATTGTCTCTGGAGAGACAAAAATTCTTGTGTTATATATTGTCTTTATAGAGACAACATTTTAAGACAATTAAATTTGAGACAAAATTTAAAACACCATTTAAAGACTATTCACAAGTTTTCTTTTGTCTCAAGTTAAGACAATTTACTCAAAAATTATCTTAAATATTGTCTTAAAACCCCCTTTATATTATAGTGTATTCAGAAATAAATACAACTGTTTAGTTAAATGCCAGCAGCTTTACAACTGATTATTCTTTATCTACAATATGTTTAAAAAAGTATATGTTAATACACTCAGTACCCATTATCTTCTTCACTAAGTTTGTCAAGAATAGCAATCACTCCAAAAACGAATGATGAACTCCTGCTCCCACTGCAACGCTGTATATGTCCTTCACATTAGTGAGTGCAGTATTCACAAACAACTGCCCACAATTTAATATTTGGGTCATTTAGCTAACAAAGCAGAAAGCAATAGAAAGATAATGGGCCCACCTCTGCCAACATACTTCATTTCTATAAGGCAAATCTGCCTTAGAAACTTAGAAGTTAAGTAACCTTTAAAATATTAAATTCTCTGTAATTTTTCATAGCCCTATGAGATGGGTGAAATATTGCACTAGGTATAGCTGGTATAGGTATAGAAATAGGTATTGTGTATCGGTTACATGTTTCGCTTTCTTTTATAATTTTTTAATGTAGAAGAGACATAAGAATCTTATAAATGTGGACTCATCGAGCCAGCTTTCTGAGCCCCAATTGGGAAGCTAAGAATGCTCAAATCACAGGCACTGCGTCATAATCAACGTTAATTAAATCCAGTCGGTAGAGACAATATGTTTCTATTGTGCACGAGCTTCAATTTTCTTAGGAGCGTCATTTTCACAAGACGAATTTACTGTGAGAAAAGGAGTTAAAAAATCATAATTATTTGGCTAAAAACAAAAATATGGTCATGAGTTTGAAAGTGCCCGGAGCAAGTCAAAAGTATAATTCCTAACAGCATAACGTTCACCATTTATCCACTAACCATGATTAAATTTAAATGTGACCCTTAAATGGAGGTATCTGATTATCAATCTATTGATAATTTAAATGGGAACCTTAAATGGCGGTATCTGCTTATCAATCTATTAATATTTAGTATATCAATCAACTTCTTATAATTTTATGTTTCTATTATTTTAATTAAAATTTAAATTTAGCTTTAAAATGAATGAATATAATAAATATGTTTAAATGGGTAAAAAAAGAATTTATAAAATATAATTAAATAAGTTAATAGCTCAAAATTCAGAAGTTTTAAAATATAATATATGTTTTAAGATTATGTTTTAAGTTTGTTTTTGTTTAGCTAGAAATTTAGCTAAAAGTTTTATTTATAGGACATAAAGAAATAAGTTAGCAATCCAAGATTTAGAAGTATTTGATAAAAGTAAAAGTCTGTTTTCTTAGGGATCACTAGTGAAGAATTGCAAATGATGTAGTTTTCTTTAAATAACACTGATGAATCAACTTGTATTAGTAAATAGTAGTTAGTAATAACTATCTTATTGCTAATTTGACAACTAAATTAAAATATATTTTCCTACTACATTAAAAATTAACAATTAAAAAATTAAATCAAATATTATATCACTTATGAGTAATAATAAATTTGAAATAATATCTAAACTTAAAATCAAGTTAAATTTAAAAAAAATACTAAATTAACTAATCATATTAAATAATAAAAAATTGAGTTATTTGAGATTACTAAAAACAAAAACTCACCTCAAATTAGTAAATATAAATATTCATAGAGTAAATAAACTATTCCACAATCTTTTATAATTCACATACCAAATCATCACGTTACTATACAGCCCGCAATGAAAAGAAACTATTGAAGAACTTAATTCATCTCAATAATATAAATCACAAAATTTTATATAAAATTATAATAAAATTTATACCTAAATTATGACTTAGATAAATAATGCTCTATGTAAATATGACTTTGAACATTTTAATAATGCTTTATCTAAATAGTCCAAGGTAAGATTCAAGATATTCAAACACCTCGCGAGAGTTTTCCTATTTGAAATTGGGTGACCAAAATTTGGCAGAGAGAATGCAAGTCAAATTCGCATGCATAGACGCGCGTGGTTTGTAGTTGAAGTCACGGTGTAGAAATCTAAGAAACTAACGCAACATAAAGTTTAAAGACAAGAAATATCAAAGGTTAAAAAAAAATTATAACCAATGAAATTAAGAAACTCGCATAACTTAAATGTGCCTTCAACATATTCTCCAAAGTTGAGATATATATTGAAAAAGTTAATAAACAATTAACACCCCCCACAAAGTTGAGAAAATTATTAAAAGATTTAATAAAGCATTACCATCTTTGGAGCCCCATACAGGTTGCATGTTTTTCGCTAAAATAATATGGTAAAATTCTTTTTTGATTGAGGGAAAAAGAATGATAAAAAATTTAGTTTTGAAGCAAACGTGTTGTTAGAAGTTTTAATTGATTATTATAATTAATTTTGAAATTATATTTTATAAAATAAACTCAAAAGTAATATAGAATAATCTTTAAAATATTTTTTATTAAATTTTAATTAATTATTATAATTAATTTTGAAATTATAATTTATAAAATAAATTTAGAATATTTTTAAAATGTTTTAATATAAAATATCTTTAAAATATCTTTTTATTAAATTGTAGAGTAAAAAATTATATTTCAAATATACATTAATTAATTAAAAACTTAATCATAGTAATATATTTTTATCACTAAAAGCTTTCATGTATAGTGTATTAAAATATGATAAAAACTACTTGTTAACCTTAATTGATTATTATAATCAATTTTGAAATTTATTTCAAAATATATACTAATTAATTAAGAAGTTAATTATTAGTAAAATATTTTTATTACTAAAAGCTTTCCCTACAGTGACATGATATGTATGTGCTTTGTATTTATATTTAATTATGAATTTGTAAAGAAAAAAATATTCATATTATAAAGTATTCTATTTCTTCATTAAATATAGATTATTTATTTTACAATAATTTGTTTTGTGTTTAATCTTGATTTATTTTTTCTTAGAATAATGATTTGATGTAAAATTACTTTCCAGATTTTTAAAAAATATATAATGATTTTTCTATATTTCAAGAGTTGGCTCTTAATATTGACTATATATTTCTAATAATAAGGTAAGTTTTACTCTTTTTCTTTTCTTGGATTTGTAAAATATGAATGGAATAAATGAACTAATCCCCCTCTGGGGTTCTCTCCTTGCTTGTTGGTTTGGTTCATTCCAAAATTTTATGTCTTTTGTTTCTTGGCTCACCAAAATATGTTATGGCACAACTGACTAATGTCTTCCTTCAGGGTTGGTTTCTAGTTAGCTTGTTCATGTCGGGTTTGTAATTTTTTCCTAGAGCAGTTTATTTAGTTATTTTCGAATGATCTAGTTGTATGAGATATCTGTCTTTAAAATCTAATTTTATTTCAGCTCTCTATTATATCTGTTGGAGCTATGGTTATAACTCAGCGGAATGTTTTTTCGTCAATTTTTCCAATACTTGTAGAACCAATCACAACTTATATTTACCATGTTTTCACCAGGGATTATATGAGATTGTTTTAAGAATTTTTATGTATTTGATTATGTTTTACATTACTCTTTAGTTGTGAAAGCTTTATATGCTGGAAGCACGGGTTTGCATGAATTTTACAATTATTCGATATAGCCTTGCAGTTTGGGATCATATACCCTACACGGGATGAATCGATACTTCTCACTGTTATGTTTGTCTATGTTTGAACACATTTTCTTTATAGAAATATGTTTTAAATTCCTAAGAGTACAATTCTCTATATACATGCAATGATTTTTACTTTATGCTTTAATGTAACAACATACCTAGTTTATACCTAGCTTATCAATTCTTATTGAATTTTCTACATAATTTGGATGATTAGAACTAATTCCTTAATATCCACTTTTGCTAGATGTTTTCTTTCCCTAATTATCTTAGGGATAATATTTTTGCAATGCAAATCTTAAATCATGATGAACTATTGGCATTCTAGCCTTACTTGACATCTTTGTGAATTAATATGGATTACCTTTTATGGTGACTACTATACATACCGATGAATCATATAAATAATATCTTTCATTGACCATTTATACTACAACACATTTGTATACATAGATTCTTGATATGGTTACAGTGCATATGTATACAAAATGTACATCTAGCTATCAAATAGGATTGAACGTAATGAATTTCCTAAATATAGCATCGAAAGACCTATATGGCTAGCTAAACTTCACTAGGCTTGCTAACTAAATAGCTTGCCTCAGATGGGTATAACTTCTGTGTTATTTTATTTGATATCTTCCTTTATATAATGTACATGTATGTGCCAGAAAGCTATAAAGCGACCCTCTCACTAACCACACTTTTGTCCACATGCATCTATATATTTTCTACCCCATTTTTACCACCTCATTTATATACATTCATTCATAATGATAAGAAATAACAACCATTCATTTCTTTCCTATCATCCAAATAGTATTTAGTATAGTCATTTTCTAATAAATGAATTTTTCCACTTGATCAATAATTTAATGCAGCAATCCCAGTTATTCTAGAGATTTGAACTTAAATCTTTAGATAAAATCTATTCTACCTTAATTACCTAAACCAATTTCCATAAGAAAATTCAATACAACTAGTTTGTATAATTCCAATTAGTAGATGGTACTTTCACACGCTGAGAATTCAAGTTTCTATCTGTGCGTATGACAGAACAGGTAACTATAATTATCTGCATTCCCAAATAATTTATTTTAATTAATGCATTAACTTTAGAAATTTAATTAAAGCATCATTCCCAAATCATTTTTGCAAAAATATTATTTATTCATAAGTATTTATTTACATATTATTCCAATATTTCTTATGGCTTTTATGCCATTTTCTTCAATGTATTTTAGACTAATCAAAAGAGTATCCTCGCAACAAAGGGATATTACATCAATGACCTTTTGACTTGGTTAAATAACTGATCCTATGATCAAAATTCCTTACTTAGGAGGTGTTGGTCCCCTTCAAATGAAAATTCATTTAGGGAAACTACATCTTATTTGATTATGCAATATTTCATTTTTTTTGCCAGCAAAATTACTCTTAATTGGAGAAAGACGAACTATACCCAATTGTTTACTGCTTTTGTTCTTCAAAATTATTTTCCCTTAAATTAGTGTCAACCTTTGTAGTGATCCCCTCAAGAAATTTAGTAATAATTTCATTTTGTTCCCAATTTAATGCCTATTATTGAAAGAGATTTAGACAAATTTCCTTGCACACAAGATGAATGCTCGTGTACTGTGACAAGACTACCCAAAACTTACTATCTTGTATTTTCTTTAAAATGGTGGATGGCTATATTTGAGAGGTTTTATCTTTTGATCCTTTTACTTGAAGCACACTTTTGAATGTAAATGTAGACCTTGTCCTCTTCTTGGAATTGATATTTCAATTTTGTGTAGTTCATGTTAGGCGTCCAGCCTTTAAAGGCCATTCCACAATGTACCATTCCACAAGTAACCTTCCAAGCATGAAAACATGGTACTTTACAGCTTTCGAAGGCCCACCAATTGTATAGGTGATGTTTTGAGGTGGACTATCTAGCATCTAGCCTTTAAAGGCTTGCCAAACATGGAATTTATACCCCCAAATACTCCTCTATGAGGATAATGTGGGATTTCTATCCTTCCATGTGACCATGATTCTGAAGTCTCTTTAAGGTGAATGTTTGGGGCTTCTGAGAATGAATGCTAAGGTTTCCAAAAAATAGGAATACATTTCAAGCAACCCCATGCTCTCTTTGATACATGAACGTGAATCTTCAAAAAAATGAAATTCCATCAAGAAAACAACTCCTACAAAGGTTGGCCCACAATTGAAACTACTTTTAAATACCTTCCAAAGGTTGGCCTATGTAAAATTAGGTTAGGATTTACCCAAAATAGTGATCATTGCATTCAACACCTATATATATATATATATCCCCAGAAACCTCAAATTAAAGTGAAACACAAATAGTTTGATTCTATTATAGGTACAATGAATGAAAGGTTCATTGATGGCATGTGTGTGTGTGTGTGTGTGTGTGTGTGTTGATTCACTTATTTTTAAACCTCCCTTTATACTTCAATTTGGTGCAGGTTTTCTCAAACCATTTTATTTACAGCTAGACCAATGTCTTGGGTAGTTTTACTTACATTTTTTAATTCTCCCTACTTCGGAAGTTGTTGAAATTCATCCCTTTGTAGTTACATATTTACTACAAGTTGGTCTTTTTCAGTTATCTCCAAAAACAGGTATACCACGTAAACAACTTCAAGTAAAGAGAGAATTATATAGATGTATTTCTTATTCTCCGGACACAACACTATGATGGATTTAGATTAAGTTTCAATATTACTTTTTCCCTTGACTAGGCTTTGATATGCATGCCCCACAATAATTATACAAAACTAGTAGCCATCTAGTGCCTTATGAGTCATGGAAGATCTACTTCAAATGTTTCCTAGTTTCTGCAACTATCTAATATCTCCATCATCCCTATGGAAAACATTTTTGTAGGGTGACATCTTGGTTATACATTTCAAATAACACCCTAATCCTTCTCAATACAATACCCTGTCTACTCTTCACACTAGGTTACACTTCATTTTAGGATCATCACTTATACCAGGTGATGTTCCAACCATTGGATTAAATATCTTAGTTATTTTCTTCTATATGAAATCCAACCACCCATAAGTGTCTATCAAACCGTAGCCTCATCTCTAATTTAGGAGAAAGCCCACATATTGTCATATCCATCATCAAAGCTAATAGAGGCTAATCATAGAAATAGAATTCCAAACATTATATCGATCTCCTCTGTCCACAAATTATGGGATAATTTTGAGGGAAAAATTTCTTATGGTACCCTCATGAAAACTGTGGGGTAACATCTTGCTCCTATTGGGCACACACGTCCTTCTTGGGATCACTTGAGAACCCCAAAATCTCAAGATAAAGCTACAAAAGTGAAGTCCATAATCCAAAGTAACCAATTCATCATCTCCAGACTACAATATCCATTTCCATTGTGTTTGATCATTGTTGAAAATAGAGACACATTAAAATCCAAATGAAAATATGTTGGGATCCCCATCACATCTAGACTGAATGGTCCATTTTCAACCACTCTCGTACTCCCAACAATTTCATCATATTTAACAACATCTTCAGAATGTCCATTTCTTCCACAGAGAAGAGTGATGGCAACCAATATTTCGGAGTCTCTTTCAGAAATTTCAGTGAACTCTTTGATTAAACACAATTTTCTCTTCACTAAAATTTCTAGTAATATTTGTTGTCAAGCCATTTATGATATTGATAAGTGAACAGAAACAAATTCATCCCATTCACCCTCTCCTTTTACCTTGCTATTTTTTGTGAGAAAACCTTGCTCGCACTTTCCAGAACAAGAAAAATCCTATCATTACATGTTGTACAGTGCTTTGTACTTCTACAATTTCCTTGATGCATATCAATTGAGCTCTCCAAAGATGTATTTTCTTCATATTTTTCATGACTGTCATCAAATGGAGAGGTAATAATTTCATCATTACAAATATAAAGGTAGAATTAAGCCCTCATGAGAAGGTTGATCTCGTATGCTCCCTTTAGCAATTTCTTGATTAACCTCTTCATAAACATCCCTGTCATTCTCTACCTTGGGGTTGGATTGATCACACATCACATTAGCTGTGTTGAAATTGAGTTTTTGGAAAAGAAAATGACTCACATCTAAATCTGAGTAGTGTTATTTAATGTCATTTGTATGCTCATATTCATCATAGATAAGACTAGATTCAAAACACACAGCATATGATATTCCTTTGCTTTGTGCAAATAATGAATCTATATCAAGTTTGTATTAGGGCTATTGTGTTATTCTTCTTCTCGGTCTATAGTAGGCTATTATCCTCTTAAATGATGCCAAAAATTCTAACTTCCTCAAATTTTGAGCTCAACACTTTATTCATAACAATAGAAACATCATCACAATATAGATATGCACCCTCTAAATTTCCTGCCTTTTGTGGATGTCGATGCTACCATAATTCCTCAATGTATCACAAATTTTTATGAATCTTTAAATACATATTTTCTGTATCGAAAACTTAAAATACCCCATACAATTAGTTGAAAAAAAAAAGAAACAAAAACCTCATAAGTGAATTCGATGCTGCAAAGTTCCTCAATGTATCTTGTACAAATGTTGCAAAGAAGAATTTACCAGGTACCTTTTATATGCCTTACATAGAATATTTATAACCT
Organism: Pinus albicaulis; assembly: GCA_034641835.2. Classification (NCBI taxonomy): domain Eukaryota; kingdom Viridiplantae; phylum Streptophyta; class Pinopsida; order Pinales; family Pinaceae; genus Pinus; species Pinus albicaulis. The sequence goes on from CM076577.1 coordinate 1,074,942,229, forward strand.
GATTTTGTTCCCTATATACAAGTTGAGTGGGCCAAATGATATAGCTTGAGTGGGCCTAGTGGTTAAGAGCATGTGTTTCGTCCTAAGAGGTCACATGTTCAAAACCAGCAAGGGTAGAGTATGTATGTCTCCGTAGACTTAGCAATAGCTACAGAGGTGGGTCCCTTGTCCCAAAAACAAGGGGGTCTCGTAGTAGACTTAGCAGTCATCACAGAGGTGGGTACCTTGTCCCACAAACAAGGCGGTCTCATACACCAATTTGGTGACTGGCTTGGACATGACCTTAAAATTGGATAATAATAATAATAATAATAATTGAAAAGAGCTTACCAAATTGCAAATATGTGTCATCCAAATTGTGAGGATAGGAGGATTGAAATTGGAATGTTCCTTTACCCAGTCAATTATGCCCTTTGCATCTCCAAACACATTAAGTAACTTGAAGTAACTCCAATCCAAGCCAACTAGAAAATATAAAGACACCCCAAAGAGAAATGATTTCTACCCTACACTATTAGTACACTTTCCTCCCTCCCACCAGAAATGAGCTACACATACAATTCATAATATCAAACTTTCAACTGATTATCCTATTTTTAATGATTTTGCATCACCTGATATTGTGTTTAAATCAAAGTGATTCTTTGTAGCTATGATGGAAATAAGTTGTTTTATACCTGTCTCAAAGTGCACTATGTGGATATTGTATTTAAATCAAGTTGACTTTTTCACTGGGATGGAAATAATTTGTTTTATGCAAGTCTAATATTACAAAATCTATGATAAAAATCGAGGAAAAAGGGATAATACCATGGATTTATTCAGCACAATGTTTCACCATAATCTATTTGTAGTTGAAGAAATGGGTAAGGGTTTTCCACTTGATAAGAAGCTTTTGTCGTGCTTGTTGGAACTTTTTAGTCATAATCTATGTAGCGAAAATAACTTGTGTATAGTGACTACATTTCATATTTTACTACCTTTCATATTTGTATTTTGACTTATGTTTTTTCATGCTTCTGGAATCCTTTGATCGAGTATGAACATACCTTTAAAAAACTAAGACAACTATTTCATATAGTATTGTTTGGATCTACAGTGATTGGGGCAGATGAGAGGATGCTTTTGTAAATTCCAGCAATGATGGTCTAGCCATTGAGATTAATGAAGGCAATATTTCAAGTGAGTGTGTTTCCATTAAAGTTCTCTATAAGGAACCTCTTGATAAAAAATTTCCATGTGCACCTTGTTGATCCTCTGTTCTGTCTGCCATTCCTTTTGATTACCTTTTGATTTGGAAAAGTATTTATGTTATTATTTATTTCTTTGGTTGTTCAGCAAAAGTTTTGTATGTAGTATTTAGGATTGATTTTTCTGATATGTGCTTGGTAATCTAACTAATTTCTATTTATGTATTTACAATTTTGGTTAAAACTTTGTAATTTTCAGTTGGTCTTCCTAGATTTTAATTCTTGTAAAACAGATCTTAATTTCATTGAAGGTATGACTGTCACTAACTAGCTGGATGATGAATTTTATGGAAAAACTATCAACAACAGCGTACTAAATATTTTTTATCATATTGTACATTGAATGGCCAAGTAGATGTTGGTTGTGCACTAACCTTTTGTTTTAGCGTGCAACTTAAATATGAGGACATTGTTGACTCTCATTTTTTATCGTTACTAACATTTATCGATAACTTTGTTCGTTTATCTAACTTGCTACAAAAAATTTAGGTATAGATAGGAGGATGACTATGCCAGCTTCTTTGTACCTTATCATTAGTTGATGTGAAAAATTCGTTGAAACTTTTCATATTGCTAGAATATATGAAGAGTGGAAACATGCTAAACATAAACCATTCAATAGTAGATATTAAATTCTTGTGATAATTCTAATTACTCTTTTTTGTATGACTAGATTAAATAGTTTGTAAATTATTGTATATTATCTTGTTGTGTAAGTCATGTTACATGGGTGTGACATTGAGCTAACTCCATTGAGTTGTTTTTATAAAGTTAAAAATAGAGGTTGCATGATTTTAGGTTTTACAAAGATTAAGTTATTATGTGTCAATCATTTTTTTAAATCAATGCCTATATATGTAATTTCAATGACTACCATAACTCACATAATTCTTTAAAGGGTGCTAGCTCAATGGAAGAGCACCTGCTTTATAAGAAGGAGGTAATGAATTCATAAATGATATTGTAGTTTAGTTTTAATTAAGTATTTTTAATATTGGTTTATTTCAATGGTGGGATATTTTTCTAGATTCATTATTTTACATTGTCTCTAAAGAGACAAAAGTGATGTTGTATTATCTTTGAATGTATTTTTTTATTGTCTCTTAGAGAGACAATAGTTAGGATGAAAGACATTGTCTCTTTAAAGACAATATGTCTTTAATCCCAACTATTGTCTATAGAGAGAAAAAAATGAAAGGGTCTCCAGAGAGACAAAAATGAAATTGTATGAGAGACACAAATTCTTGTGTTATATATTGTCTTTATAGAGACAACATTTTAAGACAATTAAATTTGAGACAAAATTTAAGACACCATTTAAAGACTATTCACAAGTTTTCTTTTGTCTCAAGTTAATACAATTTACTCATAAATTATCTTAAATATTGTCATAAAACCCCCTTTATGTTATAGTGTATTCAGAAATAAATACAACTGTTTGGTTAAATGCCAGCAGCTTTACAACCGATTATTTCTTATCTACAATACGTTTAAAGAAGTATATGTTAATACACTCAATACCCATTATCTTCTTCACTAAGTTGGTCAAGAATAGCAATCACTCCAAAAACGAATGCTTCATCAACTCCTGCTCCCACTGCAACGCTGTATATGTCCTTCACATCAGTGAGTGCAGTATTCACAAACACCTGCCCACAATTTAATATTTGGGTCATTTAGCTAACAGAGAAGAAAGCAATAGAAAGATAATGGGCCCACCTCTGCCAACATACTTCATTTCTATAAGGCAAATCTGCTTTAGAAACTTAGAAGTTAAGTAACCTTTAAAATATAAAACTCTCTGTAATAGCCCTATGAGATGGGTGAGATATTGCAGTAGGCATAGCTGTTATAGGTATAGAAATAGGTATTGCGTATCGGTTACATGTTTCGCTTTCTTTTATATTTTTTTAATGTGGAAGAGACATAAGAATCTTATAAATGTGCACTTATCGAGCCAGCTTTCTAATTCTAGCCCCAATTGGGAAGCTAAGAATGCTCAAATCATGGGCACTACGTCATAATCAACGTTAATTAACTCCAGTTGGTAGACAAAATCTGTTTCTATTGTGCACGTGCTTCAATTTTCTTAGGAGCATCATTTTAACAAGACAAATTTACTCTGAGAAAAGGAGTTAAAAAATCATAATTATTAGCTAAAAACAAAAATATTGGGAACCTTAAATGGCTGTATCTGCTTATCAATCTGTTAATATTTAGTATATCAATCAACTTCTTATAATTTTGTGTTTTTATTATTTTAATTAAAATTTAAATTTAGCTTTAAAATGAATGAATATAATAAATATGTTTAAATATTTTTTTATTAGGTAAAAAAAAAAATTATAAAATATAACTAAATAAGTTAATAACTCAAAATTCAGAAGTTTTAAAATATAATATATATGTTTTAAGATTATGTTTTAAGTTTGTTTTTGTTTAGTTAAAAATTTAGCTAAAAGTTCTATTTATAGGACATAAGGAAATAAATTAACAATCCAAGATTTAGAAGTATTTGATAAAAGTAAAAGTCTGTATTTTTAGGGATCACTAGTGAAGAATTACAAATGATGTAGTTTTCTTTAAATAATACTGATGAGTCAACTTGTATTAGTAAATAGTAGTTAGTAATAACTGTCTTATTGCTAATTAGACAACTAAATTAAAATATATTTTCCTACTACATTAAAAATTAACAATTAAAAAATTAAATCAAATATTATATCACTTATGAATAATAATAAATTTGAAATAATATCTAAACTTAAAATAAGTTAAATTTAAAAAAATACTAAATAATAATTAATCATACTAAATAATAATTAATCATACTAAATAGTAAAAAATTGAGTTATTCGAGATTACTAAAAACAAAAACTCACCTCAAATTAGTAAAGATAAATATTTATAAAGTAAATAAACTATTCCACAATCTTTTATAATTCACATACCAAATCATCACGTTGTTATACAGCCCGCAATGAAAAGTAACTATTGAAGAACTTAATTCATCCAAATAATATAAATCACAAAATTTTATATAAAATTATAATAAAATTTATACATAAACTATGACTTAGATAAGAAAAAAAATAATGCTCTATGTAAATATGACTATGAAAATTTTAATAATGCGTTATCTAAATAGTCCAATGTAAGATTCAAGATATTCAAACACCTCGCGAGAGTTTTCCTATTTGAAATTGGGTGACCAAAATTTGGCAGAGGGCGTCTTAGAAATTGTACATTGTTTAGAAATTCAAATAATCAGGAGGGCGTCTTACACAGGTAAATTTCGAAACAGAGATTTGTAGATATTTGATTGCCAAAACGTTTGTTCTCTTCCCATACCAATCAATATCCACAAAACATACAACTCCAAGTACCGTACTCGCATGTTTACGATATTTCTTTACCCCAATTCCCATCAAACTCTGCTTCATTGGCATTTATAACAGAAAAATATTCCAGAGCGCATTACATTCATATAAAAATCAGAACACGGCCTACTCAGAAATGGCTACAAATGTTCCGTTAAATGCCAGCAACCTTACAACCTATTATTCCTTATCTACAATTTGTTTCAGGGAGTATATGTTAATACTCTCAATACCCATTATCTTCTTCACTAAGTTTGTCAAGAACAGCAATCACTCCAAAAACGAATGCTTGATCAACTACTGCTCGCACTGCAACGCTGTATATGTCCTTCACATCCGCGATTGCAGTATTCACAAACACCTGCATACCATTTAATATTTGGGTCATTTAGCTCACAAAGAAAAAGTGAAAGAGAGAGATATATAATGGGATTACCTCTGCAGCAATTGCACCGGAATGATCGTAGATGCCACAGGATCGTTCACTGAAAGTACCCACAATCTTGTAGTCCCACCCCCTTTTATTCTTCTCTGAATTTGTGAGGGAAACCTTAATGGGGTCGCCCTTGTAGCAACAACTCACGGCCGAAGCGGTGACCTTCAAAATGGGTTTCTCCTGCTCATCTATCTCGTCCTTCACGAAGCCTTTCCATTTAGTTCGAAAGCAGAGCACCTCCACGAGACCCACCTGCAAAATGCAAACACACAACCTTATTATTTTCACAATTATTATCAATTTCAAAAATCAATTTGGTGTTTTCCAGTCATATAACCTTGCGTTTCAGGGACAGTATAGAATTCCCTTCACCATCTTTGAGAACAGCTGCGTTTTTAAACATTGGACCGCATCCCTCAACTCTGAAAACTTCGTTGCCTCCACAATTCGTGACCACAAAGCCGCCACCATTAACAGCACACGGCCTCTTCCTCACAATGAATTGTGTTTGTGAAGTGGAGCAGAATTGTTTGCTAACCACAGGCCGAATAATCACACTACCACTGTTTCCATTCATTTTTTTGGGTTTTCAGTCCCCGGCTGCTTATCACATTCATATAGCGCCGGCTATCGACACCTGGGGATTAAATAGGGGCCATCCTACTTCTTTTTTCTACGGCAAATCTGCTTTGGAAACTTAGAGGTTTAGTTACCTTTGAACTATAGAATTCTATGCACTAGGCATAGGTATGGATGTAGATATTGCGTAGAGGTTACATGTTTTTTTTTATGTAAAAGAAGCACAAGGATCTTGCAAATCTAGACTTATCGCACAACCTTTTTGACTGTGCTCCCAAATTGGGAAGCAAGACTTGTGAAAGGAACTGAGCTTACGTAATACTGAACGTTCAGTGGCTTTTAAATCAGTCACGTTTCCAGCGAAAATCGATTTATATGATGCCAGTCTTTCAACTTTCTCAGGAGCGTCATTTTCACTCAATATTTACGTAATACTGAGCGTTCAGTTGCTTTTAAATCAATCACGTCTCCAGCAAAAATCGATTTATATTATGCGAGTCTTTCAACGTTCTCAAGAGCGTCATTTTCACTCAATATTTTAAAGCCAATTATTGGGGATAAAATACAAAAACAGTTAGAAAGTAGTACAAAGAAAACTCTGCTCATGATTTGAAAGTTCCCGGCACTGGTCAAAAGTTTAATGCCAACTGCACGAAAGCTTTTATATATATATATATATATCTCCTTTTCTTTGGCTAAATAATTATTAGAAAAAGATGGTTAAAAGGTAGTATAATTATTAATTAAAAAAATTTGATCATGGATTTGATACTGAGCCTCACAAGTCAAAAGTATAATGCCAACTATATGAAAGTTCAAAATTTATATCATGATTAATTAAATTGTAAAATTTTATATGATATTTCCACAATAAATAAGTTGTTGTTGATGAAGTTTCGGAGAGTTGTGTTCTCATAATAGGTTTGCGCAATGTCTATGGTGAAGCCTTCGCCTATTTTTAGGACCAAGATTCTAGCTTTTCAAAAGTTCTGGTTTCAAAGAAACAATCCAGCCATTTCCATAGAGGGATAGAGTCTTAGCATGAATATTTCAGAAGTCAATAAATTGTTCTTGATGGAATTTTAGCATAGATATTTCCACACTCAATAGATTGTTGTTGACAAAGACCACATGAAAAGTTGAGCAAACTTATGATTACAACGCACAATTCTTCATAAATCTTCATCAACAACAATTTATTACAAATATAACTTTATTATATAATGATATAAGAAATATGTTTGATTTTAAAATAAATAAATTATCTCTTTTAATAAACATTTAATTTTTCTGTTTTAATTATTAAGTATCAGAATTTTTAAAATCATTTAAATAATTTATTCTACTTTTAACATCTCATTCTATATTTGAACCTCTTTGGATACATCATCATAGGGGATTTTAACTCCAAACCTCTTATTACATGATACAATTGCAAACGGAACTACGCCTGAAATTTCACTTCAATCTAAGTTAACCAAAACCACAATGAAAATGAAATTTGTGACGAATATAGGCATCAGAGTTTTTATGGTGTCTGTTCCCATAACACGTTTCTTTTTCGACTAATTGGAGATAGAAATCTTCTCTCCACGCCTATTTATTTCACCTCTGAAACAATGAGGGATTTAGACAATAGAACAGGGAGTTTTACACGTTTAGAAATTGAAATGAGCAGAATGACGTGTGTAAATTTTGGAAAGAGAGATTTGCATTATTTTCCAGCCAAAACAATTTTTCCATTGCTTCGCATTCGATATTTAGAAACCTTTAACGGTGAGTACCGTACTCTCGTATTTTACTATGATTTTTTATCTCAAATTTTATAAAACTCTGATTTATTATACAGATTTGCATTATTTTCCACCCAAAATAGTTTTTCCATTCCTTGGCAATCGATATTTAGAAACCTTTAACGGCTAGTAACGTACTCTTGTATTTTACTACAATTTTTTATCTCAAATTTTATAAAATTCTGATTTTTTATACCTGCTTGACTACTATGCATTCAGTTTTGACACATAATGATAATGATGCGTGTAAATTTATTTCTTTTTAACAAAAACAGTTAATTTTTTATTTAGGAAGGTAGGTAGGTTATAAAGTCTATCTCCAAGCAATCGAAATATGATTTGACATGGCTGAGCTTCATGGGATGGATAATCAGATAGGGTCTTTACCATTTTCTGAGAATTATCCTTGTTTTAAAAGACATCCTGCATTTGCTTTTGCATCCGCCTCTTTGTTTAAATTTCATAGAATATGATAAAAGGAGCTAGATGTGAATTTTTGCAATAGTTTCTTAGTCTCTGCAGCGTCTTGTTGAGGGCTAGATCGTTGAAATGATCTTCTGTATTTATGATTTTAATCAGGATTTCCGAGTCTCCGAAAACCTGAACGTTTTTTTCTCCATTCTCCTGTGTGATTTGACAAGCCTTGAGCATTCCTAAGATTTCTGCATGGTTATTGGTGTTCTGCCCAAGGCCCCAGTTGAAGTTGTTTCGGCTGTGACTCAATTTGGAATAAATAACTCCCCCAACTCCAGATTTTCCCAGATTTCATTTTGAGACACCATCAAAAAAAATTTGTGGTTCTATTTTGATTCTACCACCAATTTTTAAATTCAAGCTCTGGGATTCGGAGTCTCCATTTCAGGCTGTAACAAGCTCTAGTTAGAGTTCTGTTTCGTGAGGCTGTCTTCATAGGCATGCCTATCCAACTAATTACATCTGGAGAGAGATCAGAGATTGGCTTGAGGGGAAGGTTTACCAAATTTTCGATTAGCAAGGCTTTCGTTTTGGCTGCAACAACAGTTGGGGAATATAGTTTGTTTTTGAAGATTGCTTCATTCCTTGCCAGCCAAATTTCCCAACAGACAAATTTGGGAATGGCATGCCAGATGTTAAACCAAAGGGATTTTCGACTTAGATCATGGGGAGAGCGTCCGGACCAAGTGGTGAAGAGGGAGGTGGTCGAGACATGCAATGGGGATTAAGCATCCAGCCCATGCAACGCCATCGCCCACACTTCTTGGGAAAACACGCAGTCAAGAAACAAATGATCCATAGTCTCCACTGCTGCGCAGCAAAGCGAGCATTTATGAGGCCTAGAAATTCCTCTTTTTTCCAGATTTTCACCTGTTAACACTCGATTATGAATAAGAAGCCAAGAAAAAAAATTAACCTTGGGGAGACCAGCTCGGTCCCAAATCTGTTTCCAAATCAAATGATTGAGCAGAGGTGTGTTGCACTGGAGGGCTGCGAATCCTTGGGCAGTTGTGTAAACTCCTATTTTCCCCCATCCCCATTTGTCTTTTGAGCTGTGTTGAATTGGAGCCAACCCAACCAATTTCGCAAGGAGGAGGGGAACTTGATGCCACATCGGATCAGGAGGACATGGAATGTTCCAATCCAGCCAATTACCCTCATCGTCCCAGAAGCATATGTCTTCCATATTTTTTATGCCAAGACTGATTAGCCAGTCACACAGCTCGGCGATGTCCTGGACATTATTTAGAGATTGTAATCCCATAATTTTGTCTTCCCAAAGGTTGATGATTTTCTCGTTTCCCAGAATTCTCTATAATTGTTCCTTGCAAAACTTCCAACTGTGAGAACAAAGTTTCCATAGAGTTGTTCCTTTTTTTGATGTTCCTCTCTCCATATCTTGTAGAGTGAGTCCATGCATATACTTTTTTATGAAAACTTGACTGATTGGGTGTCTGTGATTCGAAAATATTTTCCATAACAACTTGCCCCCCAATGCCAAGTTGGCGAGACCAAGGTCTCTAACTTGCAGGCCTCCATCTAAAAGTGGTTTTTTCACAATGTCCCAATTTACCAAATGAAATTTCTTTTCATTTCCCTTACCTCCTTGCCACAAGAAGTTTCTCAACATCTTGGAAAGTTGATCTGCAATCTATTTTGGAGCCAATAAGAAAGTTGTTTGATATAATGGAATGGAGGAAAGAACAGAATTGATTAGGATGAGCTTCCCAACTGTGGTGAGCCAATGTCCACCCCAAACTTTTATTTTTGCTTTGATTTTACTGAGTATGTAAGCCCAGTATAGAGCCTTGTTGATGCCCAAGGACAGAGGCAGACCAAGGTAATTGATTTTATTCCACCTTGCATAGCTCACAAACCCAAGAACTTGTGCAATTCGATTCATGGCTTGCTTCTCAATCTCCCAGCCATACATTGCACTTTTCCTTCTATTGACCAAAGCTCTAGAGACTCTACAGAAGCTTTGAATAATTTTCTTAAAAGCCCTTGCAATTTTTAATGAGGCTCCGCCCAAAAGAATTGAATCATCAGCAAACAAGGCATGGTTTATTGGATCAGAGTCTTTACCGCCCTAATGCTAGGGAGAGTCCCATTAATATTTTCTACATTCAGCTTCCTGCTGAGGGAATCTGCCATCAAAATGTACAAAAAGGGAGAAAGAGGACATCCATGTCTAATTCCCCTTGTTTCTTTGAAGTAATCGGCAGGTCTACCATTGACCAAGGGAGCAATCCACGGCTCTCCAATACAAACTTTAATTAGACTAATAAACTCAGAGATGAAGCCAAAAGGAGCAAGGACTTGGAGAAGGAAAGAATGTCTTCCTGATCGAAAGTGTTTGCCATGTCTAGCTTGATTATTATTCCTTTCTTGTGACGACGGAGGCTTGAGTGAATGGTTTCTTGCACCAGGGCCACATTGTCTAGAATGTGCCTTCCTTTGACAAATCCGCTTTGACTGCTAGAGATGAGTTTACCCAGAAGAGGCTTGATTCTATTCGCCAAGATCTTAGAGAGGATCTTATATGAAGCATTGCAAAGCAATATAGGCCTGAAGCAGTCGAACAAGGCAGGGTTCACCTCTTTAATTTGGGATAAGAGCAAGGAAAGTGGAATTGCTGTTGCCACCAACTTTGGCTTTCTGCTGAAAACCCATTATCATCCGGATCAGATCAATCTTTATAATATTCCAGCATATTCTGTAGAAGTGGATAGTGAATCCATTAAGCCCAGGACCTTTTTCTAGTTCCATCATCCATATGACATTGCTTATTTCCTCTTCCGAGAATGGTTTCAGAAGGCTGGAGTTGTCCTCATCCTTTATCAGACTTGGAATGTAAGAAAGAAAATCAACATTTTCTTCTTCAAAGTCTGTTCCATTTCCATGTATAACTGTTGGAAGTGTGAGGTAGCTGCCTCATGAATCTCTATTATCCCTTTATGCACTATCCCATCTGAAGTAGTTATTTCTGCTATGTGATTTCTCAAGAGTCTAGTTCTCATTTTCTTGTGGAAGTATGCAGAATTTCTATCTCCCGATTTTAGCCAGATATTTCAAGATTTTAGTCTTAAGATCTCCTCCTCCACATTGAAGGCGTGGAGAGTGCTTTTTTGGGCAGATTGCTCACGCTGTAAATATGAGAAGGTGATTTCTTGTTGTTCCATATCCATTTGCATGTCTAATAGGTTTTCAAGGGCCTTCTTTATAAGGCTAGTTGGAGAGCATGTGGGAATTTTTAACCATCCCTTCAAAGCCGTTTTGGTAGCCTTGAGTTTTTGCTCCCAAACATAGCTAGTTGAACCAATGATTGGCTTGGACAAAGCTTTTATGATTGTCTCCATAAAGCCTTCTCTTTCAATCTATTGAGGGCTAAATCTGAAAGGGATGGGTCTAAGATTTTCTGCTTCTTCAATCCGCAACAAGATAGGTTTTTGGTCTGATGTCATTTTGGGCAGGATTTTGGAGATGATTATCTTTCGCTTAGAGAGGAGGGTGCATTGTATCATAAATCTGTCAAGCCGCGCTGAAATGTGCTCCTTTCCAGCTCTATTATTTGACCATGTATAAAGTCTAGATTTGGGTTTGATATCCAATAAATCCCAATCATGGATAAGATCTTCTATTAGAGAAAGGATACGATCTTTGCTAGTGTTTCCTCCTTTTTTCTCCTTTTGATCGAGGACAAGATTGAAATCTCTAGCAAGGATTAAATTATTAGGGGAGTAGGCTTCTAAAAAATTTGAAAGAGTAAGCCAACATTCCTTTTTTTCCTCATATAACACCGGCACATAAAGGTTGAAAATCGTAAGGGAGGTATTACTTGCAAGGTGTTGGAGTTCGGTGTAGATCCAATGCTGTGTTTCGAAGGAGCTAACTAGAAGAGTTTTTTCTTCCTCCCAGAGAGTGGCAAGGCCTCCATAGGTTCCCCTAGCACTTACTGCTTTCCCAACTCTTTTTTTCCATTTTTCCTTACTTAGATCTAGAAGGATAGACCCTTCTATTTTGGTCTCTTAGAGCAAGAGGATCTCGGGGGATACATATTTTATGAGGTTCATCACAACTTTCGCTTTAGAGGGGTTCCCCAGACCTCTACAGTTCCAAGAGATTATACGCATTATTTACTTGCACAGGGGTGGCCTTTGTGAGGCCTGGGTCTAGTATTTCTACCTATAGACATCTCAATCATGGATTGACTACCCTGCATTTTCTGCGTCTCGACTTCTTCTTCTCTTGCCTCTCTATGAGACTTTCTCTTGACTCTTTTGGTGGGCCTTTCGAAAGTTTCATCTTTCGAGGATCCAGAGGATTTTGGGGGCTTCTTTCTTGTCATTTCTACATAGGATGGGGAGGTGGTTGCTCCTTTGGGAGATCCAGTTTGTATTGGGATGACCTCTTCCTGTCTTTTCTCTTCTATTTTTTGTTTAGGTTGAATTTCCTCCACTGCATCTTCTGTTGGATCTATTTTTTCTCCTGGAATACTTAGGGTTTCAAAAGGGTTGGTGTTTCCAGCTGTTGTTGAAGGGCCTGAAGGCTCTTTCCCTTGCACCATCGAGGTAGGTGCGCAGGATCTGGTTGGTTTGCTTTTCCCTTTTGTTTTGTTATTTTTTTTGTTAGGAGCAGCTTTCTGAACCTGAGTCCATTGTTCTCCCTTTGAGTTTTCTATCTCTTCCACTTTTTTCTTTTTACAATATCTCGCAAAATGCCCATATTCATGGTAGTATCTGCACTTAAATGGGAGCTATTCATAGTCTAGCTCTTGGATATGCGACCACTCTGCTACCTTGATTTTGATAGCCTCAGGAAGTCCTTCTTCTAGATACACTTTTAAACATATTCTTGCACAAGAGTATTGATCTTTCTTTTCTACTCTGTCTATGTATTTCCTCAGTTTGTTCCCAATAGTTTCTAAGAATTTAGGGTTCCAGCAGTGGAGAGGGAGGTGGGGCAAATGCACCTAGACCGGGACTGCTGAGGGAACGTCTTGACTTGGATAAAAATCAAGGGTCTATTGATGCAAGTATAGGCCCTGAGGCCCCATGAAGTACGGGCCATTGTGGAAGATCAGATTCCTATCTTCTACTGCTTCAAAGATGAACACAAAGAAACCCTTACCTACAAGTTAGCTTTTGATTCCTTCTTTGATTAGGTGAGACCAATTTCTTTGAATGCAGGCTTCAACAGCTTTGGGCGAGGGCCAGAGCCCAGTGAACTGTCCAATAAGCCCTCTTTCAGCAAGATTTAGGGTTGATCTGCAAGGCTCATGAATCGGAAGATCCACTGATGAAATGGTAGCCATTCTTTTAACAAATTTTTGCTGGTTTTCACTTGCTAGGCGCTTAGAGCAACTAGCCACCAATTTCTTGAAGGCGGAGAGCTCAGGAAAAAGAAAGAAAAGGGTTTTTTATTATTTTCTAAAATTTGGAAAGAGAGTTTTGCATTATTTTCTACCTAACATATTTTTTTTTACTTTCCATCTAGAAAATTATAACTGTTAGTATTTTACTCGCCTATTTTATTATTTTATTCTATCTTAATTTCTATAAAATTCTGATTTTTGTTATGCATTCAGTTTTGTGTTTAACTTGATATTAATTCCTCTTTAATGAAACATTTATACCATTTATCCATAACTTATTCATAGTTGTTGGTTCAAATCCGGTTTCTGGCCAAAATTTGTTTCGATAGTGCACACGCTTCAATTTTCTTAGTGGCGTCATTTTTGCAAAACGAAATTATTAAAAGAAAATTAGTTGAACAAAATAGCATAAACTATTAGCTACAAACAAAAATACGTTCATGGATTTGGAAGTGCCCGTATAATGCCAACCGCATAAGTCCACCATTTATCCACTAGCCATGTTGAAATTTAAATGTGACCCTTAAAAAGGCCAGATCTGATTCTTGATCTATTTATATTAATATATCAATCAATTTCTTAGTCACAAGTTTCCATTAATTTAATAAAAAATTCACTATTATTTATATTAAATAATGAATGTTTCTAAATCAATTATCTAAATTTTAAAAAAATGATATTTAAACTTATTAAAAATTAAATAAAACAAAACATTATAAAGTGTAATCTATTTTTCAATTAAAATGAGGGACCATGATAAAAATAGGAAATTGAAAATCAATATTTATTCATTGTATTTGAAATGGCTAGAAACATAAAAACTCACTAACAGATTAAAATATGAAATTGAAGTGGATAAATGACAATCCTCTATATTTATGGAGGGGATAAACGACTATATTTCTTTATAAATCAAATACCAAAACATCATGTTGCTATACACCCGCAATAAAAATGAAAATAATTTAATTTGTACAAATTATTTTAATCATATATTTTTTCCATGTAAAATTACAATAAAATTTATAGTAAAAATAGTTTTGAAAAATAATAATAATGTTTTATGTAATATTCTAGAGGTTACACAAATATTTGGCAAAACATGAATAGATGTAAAAAGGTTGTCAATGTTCAAAAAGGCTCAAGTGCTTTGTAGTTGAAGTCATGGTGTGAAAAATTAAAGAGAAACTAAAAAAACAAAAAATACAAGAAATTTCATTTATGTTATATGTGAAAAGAAAAGTAAAAATAAGAATTAATCACTAACACAAATAAAACAATTAAACACCAAAAAATACCATAGAAAAACTCCAATTATGAATGTATACTATTTAATAATTTAAATATATATAGAAGGTATGAATGTGATGTGAAAGTCAAGAAATTTTTTGGACAAGTTTGTAGAAAAACAATAAATATATAGCCATTGCAAGAAACTCAACATCAAATTCAAGGACATGATGGAATTTAATTGGAAATTGATGTATATAAGCAAGAAGCAACCTTGCAGCCATCAATACAAGAGATTCAACCATAAAATGCACCCATATAGTTGGGTGCATAATCCCTCATAATGGAATCCACTCTCAACTTATTTTTATTTCACTAATGGTGGTGAACCTCAATGATTTCAGAAGGCTTGCAATGTGGACACTAACCAAAAAAAAAATGGAAGAAAAAAATGGAAGGAATGCACTCCCTATTGAAACACAAAAATTTCAAGTTAGTAAAGCCTTTAAAAGGAAGAAAATTCTTTCAAAACAAATGGGTATACAATATTAAACATGAGAGTGAAGGGAAGAAGGAAAGATGGAAAAAAAAAAAAAAAAAAAAAAATTTGGTGGTGAATGGATTTGCTTGAGAAAAAGGTATTGACTTTACTAAAATATTTTCACCTATTGTTAAGTTGTCATATTTAAGGGTTATTCTTGGTTTTTCTTTTTCTTTAGATTTGGAATGTGAATAGTTATATGTAAAGACAACGTTCTTTCATGGAGAATTGAAGGAGGAAATTTACATGGAGCTACCAAAAGGATTCAAAGTAAATAGGTTGAAGAAAATCTTCTATGGACTAAAATAGGCGCTAGACCAATGGTACAATAAATTTGATTCATTTATGTTGTAGCATCATTTTAAAAGACTAGAGGCTGATCATTGTGTTTACATCAAGAAGCATGCCCAAGAAAAATGTATTATACTACTATTATATGTGGATGACATGCTAATTGTCATGCAAACAATAATAACATGATCAATAAGTTGAAAAAGATTTGGGCATTCAATTTGTAAAGAAATATTTAGGTCCATCAAAACAAATATTGGGCATGACGATCATGTATGATAGAAGAACAAACTATCTATCATAAGACAAATATATTGAGAATGTGTTAAACAAGTTCAACATGAAGGATGTGAAACTAGTTTATACACCCCTAGTATCATGCTCCAAACTTAGTGTATCACAAAAATGAGGAAATGAGTAAAATACCATATGTTAAGTAGTTGGAAACTTGATGTATGTGATGGACGAAATGAGTAAAATACCATATGCTTTAGTAGTTGGAAACTTGATGTATGTGATGTTATGTATCCTACTAGACATTGCACATGTAGTGGGATTAGCAGAATCTGATTCCTTCCAAATTTATAAAAATAACTATTAAAAATTATAAAGTGGATTTTAAGATATCTCAAGAGTGTTAGTCATTTTTGTTTATGTTTTAGTAATAATAAAAACTTTGTGTTTGAAGGTTATACAAATAAAAATATAGTGATCTCCACAACACAGGAAGGGTACATGGTTATGATAGATGCTTGAAAAGAGATTTTGTGGATACAAAGAGTCTTACGAGAATTAGGAATAAAAGAAAACAAATATGTGTTACATTGCAACTATCAGAGCACCATTCATTTAGCAAAAAACATAAGATACTGTTCTAAGAAAAAATACATTGATGTGACACATCATAGGATTTGTTAACTACTATATGATGAGATGCTATCCTATATATATCAAAAGAAACTTGTGACAGATATAAACATGGGAGAGAGAATTTATGGTCTCTTCTCCGTTAACACGTTTGCTTTTAAATTAATTGGTTACGATAATGTTCTCTACAGGCTTATTTCTTTTCATTTGAACTGAATTGATTTTGCCAGACTTTGATGAATTTAGACCATAGAACGGAAGTTGTACGTTGTGTAGAGATTAAAATAATCACGATGGCGTCTTACAGACGCAAATGAAACATAGATTTGTATTATATTTTGCCAAAAACATTTGTTTCCTTCCCATACTGATCCATGCCTACAAAACTTCAACTTCTAGTACCGCGCTCGCATATTTCACCATATTCTTTTAGCCTCATTTCCACCAAACTCTGCTTTATTGGCATTTACAACGTACAATTCCAGAGCACATTACATTAATGTAAAATCAGAACACGACCTATTAGGAATGGATACAACTGTTTGGTTAAATGCCAACAGCTTACAACAGATTATTCCTTATCTACAATATGTTTAGAGGAGTATATGTTAATACTCTGAGATCCCATTATCTTCTTCACTAAGTTTGTCAAGAATAGCAATCACTTCAAAATCGAATGCTTATCAACTCCTGCTCCCACTGCAACGCTGTATATGTCCTTCGCATCAGTATTGACAAACACCTGCATACCATTTAATATTTGGGTCATTTAGCTGACTAAGCAAAAGTGAAAGAGTCCATTTAATATTTGGGTCATTTAGCTGACTAAGAAAAAGTGAAAGAGAGATATAATAGGGCACATTAGACTAAAAATATTAAATATTAAATATTATATGTTAAATTTTTATGTGTTTACATTTACATTTAACATGTAATATTTAACATTTAACAAGTCCTATTCAAAAATAGATATAATTATTATGTATAAATACAATCTAAATTTAAAATATCAAAAAAAGGTATGGTAAATAAATAAAAATACAAATAAATGAGAGGTATGGTAAACAAATAAAACCTCTTTTTAAACTTACTCCAAATATATGGTAAATAAATAAACTAGAGGTATGGTAAATAAATAAAACCTCTTTTTATATTTACTCCATAAACCTCTTTATATTCACAAACACTCAAAAAAGAGGTTTAATTTAGGTGAAGCCAATGGGCCAAAGACCATGGGTCAAATTAGTATTAATACCATGCAAAAAAAAACATTATTGACCCTAATATTAATATTAAATTATTATTATTAGTATTAGTATTAGTATTAGTATTATTATTATTAAATATAATATTCATATTAATATATTATAATATTAATATTATTAAATTTAATAATTTTGGATTACTACAATATTAAATTTGTTATATTCATGAAATATATTAACTCTAGATATATATGGGAGTGAAGAACAAAGACATAGAGTGATAGAGGTGCAGAGAGAAGTGACAAGGGAGAAATTGAGATAAACTTAAGAAGAGGATAGAGGAGAAATGAAGAGAGAGAAAGGGAGAGGAGTGAGAGAGGTAGAGAAGGGTAAGAGAGGGAGAGGGAGACATAAACATGGAGGTGGGAGAGAGAGCAGGAGAGAGGGAGGGAGTTACTTAGAGGATTATAGGAGAGAGAGAGAGAGAGAGAGAGAGATGGGGGAAGAGAGGGGGAGGTAGGAGAGAAAGGGAGAGAGAGAGGGAGTTGGAGGGGGAGATATGGAGGGAATAAGAAATACATAAAGAGTGAGAAGAGGAGAGATAGGGGGGTTGACAAGAGACAGGTGGAGAGAGAGTGTGTATTATTATGGGTGAGAAGGAGATATGGAGAGAAGGGGAGACAGAAGGAGAAATAGAGGGATATGGTAACATAGTTGGATTTCTAGAGAGTGATGGGAGAAGAGAGATTGTGGGAGAGAGAGATATAGGGGGGGGGGGAGGGTTATAGAGGGAGATAGGAGAGAAAGTGAGAGAGAGGAAGGATGGGAGAGAGGATTTGAGAGAGAGGAAGAGAGTGATAGGGGAAGAGAGGGTTGGAGGACAGAGAGAGAGAGAGATGGGGGAAGAGAGAGGGAGGTAGAAGAGAAAGGGAGAGAGAGGAGGAGAGAAGGATGGATATAGGAGCAAATAGAAAGTGATAGATAGATGGAGTTGGAAGGGGAGATAGGGAGGAAAGAAGAAAGACATAGAGAGTGAGAAGAGGAGAGAGAGAGGAAGTGACAAGGGAGATATGGAGAGAGAGAGTGTATGTTTTGGGGTGAGATAAAGAGACAAAGAAGTAGAGATGGAGAAAAGGGGGGAGAGAAGGAGAGACAGAGGCATATAGTAACAGATCTGAAGGGTGAAGAGAGAGAAATAGAGAGTGTTGAAAGAGAAGGGAGAGAGAGGAAGGAAGAAAGAGAGGATCTGAGCGAGTGGAGAGAGTTAGGGAAAGAGAGATGGAGCAACCTCTATCCTAGGGGCATCTCCTTGGGGCCTCCCAACTCAACCTTCTGCATCTATTGGGGGCAACCTCTATCCTAGGGGAATCAATTTGTTGGTAGCCTTCCTCGGGCTGAGGGCAAGCTTATGGCCGATCACACTACACGACCCCACCACCACCTCACGGAAACTGCTATCCATCGCAACCTATGTACCCTATCAGAAACCCATTGATGGGAGGTCCTTATGGTGTCCTCTATTCATCCTACTCTTCTTTGGTCTGATTCAACTACACCTACTCCATCACCTTTCTTAACTACACTAGAAATCCCAGATCTATATAAGTTGAAAAAGGATCCCATTGGCCATAACTTGCTATGGCCTCCAGCCCCACAAAAAAATCTATGGACATTCCTAAGTTTTAAGGAAAGTAGGGAGATGACCCGGACACACATGTCATTACATACCATCTTTGGTGTGTTTCCAATTCTATTCTTGATGATAGTATCTAAATGAGAATACTCTTTTTCACCTTGATTGGAAATGCTACTAAGTGGTATATTGAATTACTACGTGCCTATGTTAACGTATTTAATACCCTCGCCATAGAATTCTTGAAGCACTTCCAGCTACCATTATGTTACAAAACCATAACAGAAATCTTGAAAACCCTATGCCAGAACACTTCCACCCATATCTCTGATCACATCCATGAATGGAGACGTAAGTTAAGGTTTATAAATGACCCCATTATAAATCAATTATTATCTAATTGGTTCTGCAAGTCCCTCCTACCTCCCATCATGAAGGATGTTTCCTTGTCTAGAATTATTACAGAGGACCAGTTTATCTGTCGTTCCCAACATCTAAATATTATCTATTCACAATCTGGCACGCTTTATGACTTGATCCCTCATGCTCCCCAAACTTTTGATTCTCTCATTTCACAACAATCTGGTCCTCGAGTTAATAGTCTCGTCGGTGCTTCCTCTAGGACAAATATCACACATTTGAGCCAGAAAATTTCCCAGTTATCCATTACAACTACCCCCACCTCAACTAAATATGATCACACTATTGCTCCTTCATCTGCTACGATCAAATTTATGCAGTATACACAACAATACAATGGAAAGAAAAAGAAGAACCATAACAGACCTCTCCTTCTAAGGAGAAAATATTTATTTCAAACACTCAAGCCTAAGCACCTCCTACTACTCAATCTGAGAAAGGAAAGGAAAAAAATTTCAAGGTCTTGTCTAGGATATGCATTGAGGACCATTTAACCTATATATTTCCTCATCTGTAAGAGTGCACATATTTCCTTTCACAAAAGGACACTAGACGTACCCTTGTGGTTCTTAATAACCTATTTCCTTCTCAGGATCAACAACAACCACTACAAGGAAAAGACCCTCTAACAGATGTTTTTGAGGAACCCCTTATAAAAATAGCCCAGATATCCATTTGTAGTGGAGGTCTCTAGAGGAGGTTGGTGGGTGGAGGTTTTTGCTGATGTCTTTTGTCCGATGCGTTTCTCATCATGAATTGCACTGGTGCATATAACCCACAACGAACCGGTGCGTACTAAAATTTGGCACACCAAGATACCGTGCTCACCGTACAAACCCAACCACTAGAACTCTCTATGCAACTAGTCAAAAGAAACCTGTGAGAGATATAAACATATAAGAGAGATTTTATGGTCTCTTCTCCAAGAACACGTTTGCTTTTAAATTAATTGGTTACGATAATGTTCTCTACAAGCTTATTTATAATTTTTTAATGTAGAAGAGACATAAGAATCTTATAAATGTGGACTTATCGAGCCAACTTTCTGATTCTAGCCCCAATTGGGAAGCAAGACTGCTCAAATCACGGGTACTGCGTCATAATCAACGTTAATTAAATCCAGTTCGTAGAGAAAATCTGTTTCTATTGTGCAGGCGCTTCAATTTTTCTAGGGGCGTCATTTTCACAAAACGAATTTACAATGAGAAAAGGAGTTAAAAAGTAGCATAATTATTAGCTACAAACAAAAATATGGTCAATGAACTTGAAAGTGCCCGGAGCAAGTTAAAAGTATAATTCTTAATAAAATCACGTTCACCATTTATCCATTAACCATTATTAAATTTAAATGTGATTATTAAGTGTCTATGTAGTGTAGAGCAATTAGTGATAGGGTGCACGGTTATGGCACACTATTTGTAAAGTTACTGATTCAAAACCCATGGATTTAGAATTATTCTAAACTACCAAAAAAATTAATCAATTTATTAATATTTGTTTAAAATTTTTTATTTCAACTATTTGTTAATTTATTAATATTTGCTTAAGATTTTTAATTTCAACTTAAGGTGGACGAAGGTATGTTGATTTTTTTTTTTTAATTGATTCTCAAGAGAATATGCTCAGCATATGCTTGGTCTCAATGCTTATCAAGGAATGCAATGCTTAATAGAATTGTTAGGTTGCATTGACTTTTAATAAATTTAAAAAATTAAACTCATGCCACTTGGCTTACCCCAACCAATTTCTTAGGGATTTGAAATTATTCTAATTGTAATAAGTTTCTTTATGATAAGTACCTCATTATTATTTATAATACTCATTTATATAAGAAAATTTTATTTAGAAAATGGTCCACTACTTTTAATAAATTTAAAATATTAGATTTGTGTCAAGTGGTTCAAATTTTATTTAGCAAAATGGTCCATTACTTTTAATAAATTAAAAAAAAAAAGAGATTTGTGTCAAGTGGTTGCCTGCCTACCAATTTCTTAGGGATTTGAGATTATTCCAATTCTAATAAGTTCCTCCAGGTCCTCATTATTATTTATAACATTTATAAAGAAGATGGTCCATTTTAAAATAAGAAGTGTGATTCCTTTTTATAGTTAATAAGGTAAATGTGTGAGTTGGTAAGACATTCTTCATGTTGCAATAGTTTTTTGTTGTTATATTTATGAAGATTTTAGCTATATCAACAACATTATTGTTTTTAATGTAGTTGTACTAGTTGATATATCAATCAACTTTTTACAATATATGTTTCCATTAATTTAATTAAAATTTAGCTTCAAAATGAATGAATATTTAAATCAATTATATAGATTTTTTAAAATATAATATAGATGCCTCAAGATTGTTTTTGTTTGACTATGAGTTCTTCTACATAAGACATAAGGAAATAAGTTAACAACTCAAGATTCATAGGTTTTAAAATATAATATATATGTTTTAAGAGTGTTTTTTTAATTGATTACCTAAATTGATTCTCAAGAGAATATGCTCAGCATATGCTTGGTCTCAATGCTTATCAAGGAATGTAGTGCTTAATAGAATTTGTTAGGTTTCATTGACTTTTAATAAATTTAAAAAATTAAATTCATGCCACTTGGCTTACCCCAACCAATTTCTTAGGGATTTGAGATTATTCTAATTGTAATAAGTTTCTTTATGGTAATTTCCTCATTATTATTTATAATATTCATTTATATAAGCAAATTTTATTTAGCAAATGGTCCATTACTTTTAATAAATTTAAAATATTAGATTTGTGTCAAGTGGTTCCCTGCCTACCAATTTCCTAGGGATTTGAGATTATTCCAATTCTAATAAGTTCTTCCAGGTCCTCATTATTATTTATAACATTTATAAAGAAGATGGTCCATTTTACAATAAGAAGTGTGATTCCTTTTTATAGTTAATAAGGTAAATGTGTGAGTTGGTAAGACATTCTTCATGTTGCAATAATTTTTTGTTGTTATATTTATGAAGCTTTCAGCTATATCAACAACATTATTGTTTTTAATGTGGTTGTACTGGTTGATATATCAATCAACTTTTTACAATTATATGTTTCCATTAATTTAATTAAAATTTAGCTTCAAAATGAATGAATATTTAAATCAATTATATAGATTTTTTAAAATATAATATAGATGCCTCAAGATTGTTTTTGCTTGACTAAGAGTTCTTTTACATAAGACATAAGGAAATAAGTTAATAACTCAAGATTCATAGGTTTTAAAATATAATATATATGTTTTTAGAGTGTTTTTTTTTAGACATGGTGAATTGGTAACTCTTTAGATTACAAGCCATATACTCAATGAGAATTGAAGTGCGGTCTCTTAGGTTTCACCCAAGGGAACTTTTCGTCAAACCACACATCACTGTATATGTTTTAAGAGTGTTTTTGTTTAACTAAAAATTTGTTTTTATAGGACATAAGGAAATAAGTTAACAAACCAAGATTTAGAGGTATTTGACAAAAGTGAAAGACTGTCTTTTTAAATATCACTAATGGGTAATTACAAATGATGTGATTTTCCTTAAATTATAATGATTAGTCAACTTGCATTACTAAATAATAGTTCATAATAATTCTCTTATTGCTAATTTCACAATTAAATTAAGATAATTTTTTCTACTATATTAAAAAATTAAAATAAAAAAATTAGTACAAATATTATAATATTATATCAATTACGAGTGATAACAAATTTGAAATTATATTTAATTAAATTAAAAACAAAAAAACAAAAAAACTCTAAATTCCAATGGCGTATTAGATTATAATTCAAATACCTCATGACCATGCTAATCGACGTAAATGATTGGGTATTGATTGTATTAATATGAAATTAAAAATCAATATTTATAGAGTAGATAAACTACTGCACAATCCTCTATAATTCACGTACCAAAACATCACGTTGTTATACACACCCATTGAAAAGTGACATTGAAGAACTTAATTCATCCGAGTAATATGAATCACATATGTTTTATATAAAATTATAGTAATATTTATACCTAAAATATGACTTTGAAAAAAAATAAGGGACTATGTAAATATGACTTTGAAAATTTTAATAATGCTTTATCTAAATATTGCAAGGTAAGATTCAAGAAATTCCAACACCTGGGAGAGAGTTTTCCTATTTGAAATTGACGCGACCAACATTTGGCAGAGGGCCTATGGCATCTGAAATTGACCAAAGCTGAGAGAGTGAAGGAATAAGTCAAATTCGCATGCATAGACGCGCGTGGTTTGTAGTTGAAGTCCCCGTGTAGTTAAAACACCATAAAGTTTAAAGACAAGAAATATCAAAGGTTTAAAATAATCGTCAAAAAAATTTATAACCAATGAAGTTTAAAAACTCACATAACTTAAATGTGCCTTCAACATATTCTCCAAAGTTGAGATATATATTGAAAAAATTAATAAAGAATTAACACCCCCGCAAAGTTAAAGAAAATTTTTAAAAGGTTTAATAAAGTATTACCATCTTTGGAGCCCCATACAAGTTGTATGTTTTTCGCTAAAATTATATGTGGTAAAAAAAATTTTGATTGAGGGAAAAAGTATGATCAAAAATTTAGTTGGGAAGCAAACATGTTGTTAGAAGTTTTAATGGATTATTATAATTAATTTTCGAATTGTAATTGATAAAATAAATTCAAAAGTAATATAGAATAATCTGTTTTTTTATTAAATTTTAATTGATTATTATAATAAATTTTGAAATTATAATTTATAAAATAAATTTAAAAGTAATATAAATATTTTTTAAAAAAATTATTTAGTAAAAAATTATATTTCAAATATACACTAATGAAGTTAATCATAAGTAAAATAGTTTTATCACTAAAAGCTTTCAGGTACACTGTGTATTAAAATATGATAAAAAACTTACTCGAACATGTTGTTGACCTTAATTTATTATTATAATTAATTTTCAAATCTATTTCAAAATATACACTAATTACTTAACAACTTAATTATTGGTAAAATATTTTTATCACTAAAAGCTTTCTTGTATACGGTGTATTATTCTTCTATTCCCCTATAGGGACATGATATGTATATGATTTGTATTTGTATTTATATTTGATAATGAGGTTGTAAAAAGTTTGATTTTTTTTTTTTACTTTTCAAATTGTTTATGAGAATGTATGAAAATGCATTAGCAAAATATAACAGTTTCATAATTTAATATTATGTATGAAATTTTTTTTTGTGTTTTTACCATATAAAATAAAATAAAATTTAACCTTTTTTTTGCTTTTGATACTATAAAATAATACTATTGTACATTATTTCATTTCTTCATTAAATATAGATTATTTATTTTACAGTAATTTATTTTTTGTTTTAATCTTGGTTTCTTTTTTCTTATAATAAAAATTGATGTGAAATTACTTCACAGATTTTTAAAGAATATATAATGATTTTTCTATATTTCAAGAGTTAGCTCTTAATATTTATTATATATTTCAAATATTATTAGATGTAAGTTTTACTCTTTTCTATAAATCCTTTGAAATAGGTAAGAAGAAACATCATGAATCTTAAATCTCACATCCAATGGTTGCTAAGCTAGTAATTTGGAGAGCTTATCTATAATAAACAAGAATACATTTCACCCACTTTTGTGGGGTTAAACCTTTGTTTTTTTATTTACTAGTTTCTGTGACTCTTAATTGATTGTAGGATTAACATGTTGCTTGAGTAGCTACCACCTAGGGACACCTAAGTCACTACACTAGGATGGCACCTAGCCTAGGTGACACCATCCCTAAGCATGGTTGGTCCTTTACACCATGGACTGCCTTAAAAAACACCCAATTTATTATTTTCTCTAGGCCACAACGGCAGGGTTAAACCCTTGCCATAACACTTTTTTTTTTTTGCAATGGTATATTCAAACAATATATAGTAATGTCAATTTTCTATTTATGCCCCCTCATTAAAGGCATGATACATGTCCCTAATATCCTTTCCATTAGGATGAGAGATATCTTTCCTTCAAAGAGTACAATGCATATCAAAGAAAGGGAAGAAAACAAAGACCTTAGGCCCAAGCTAAAGGTTATTGCATTCAAGTGCTATTAATTAGGTCTCAAACAAATGCAAGTATTTTCTAAGAAATATCTAATCCATTAATGTGATATGGGTTCCATTAAGAGTACTTTAGCAACACTGGTGGTAGTTAAGTCATATATCATAGCTAAAAGAGGAAAACAAACTCTTTAACCCATTAAAAAAAAAATTGTATCATACTCAAATTCCATTAAAAAAAACCCTAACTAGAAGTATAAGAACTATTAGTATATTTTACACTATAAAAATGAGTATAAAAACCCCTACCATCTTTAAATAAGAACAATAAATTTGCCTATTATAAAGAAATATAGATGATATTATTAAAAAAATAATATATTAACAAATTTCAATTACTAATAAATTAATTTATAAATAATATATATATAAATAATTATTTTAAAATAGATTGAATTTAGAATTACATTACATTACATTTTGATATAGAATAGGATGTGTGAAATACTATAGAATGTTGTGTGATACACATGGAACATGGAAAGATCCATTTGGATTCAACAATAATCAACAATGCAATGACACTATTAATAGACAACCAAGGCATGTTCATAGTAATATGTTTTATAACTTTACAATCTATTTTAAAATTCCAACAAATTGTTTTTTTTAATAAATGTACAATAAAGAGATTTTGAATAAAAATATGGATTTATTTAAAATATATTTAAAACTTCAATTTGTAATCAGATATATATATATAATATATATATATATATATATATATATATATATATATATATATATATATATATATATATATATATATATATATATATATATATAACTGGAACGATTATGTTTTATTGATAAAAAGGCAGGTTGGGCAAAGCCTAATCAACCATTACATTCTTCAGATTGACTTGAGCACAATATCCCACTTAGGGGATAAATTCCATGGTCGATGTATCTGCATTTATACTGATCATTCCATTTTGGAGCGTGCATCCTATATTTGCCAATCTGTCCGCTTCCTTGTTTAACCCTCTGAGAATGTGGAAAATTTGAACCGAGGGGAAATCCTTCAGGGTTCTGTTCACTCTAGCTAGTTGTTTGTTTAGCACCGGATCCTTAAGCCCTTTCTTGCTTACTATTGCTTTTATCAACATTTCTGAGTCTCCAAAAACTAAGATTTCGCTTGGATTTTCTTTTCTGACCATTTGGCAAGCTTTCAAAAGACTGAGAATTTCTGCTTGGTTGTTGGTTTTCAGTCCAAGACCCCAGTTGAAATCTTCTTTGTTTCCATTCAGAAAAAAGATCGCCCCTCCTGCTCCTGACCTCCCTGGGTTGCCCTTTGAGGCCCCATCGAAAAAGATTGTGCACTTGCCCTAGGATTTCCACCACTGTTGGAATCTGTCCTCTGGATCTCGGATCTGCCATCTTTCCTTATGGATTGGTCGTGTGTTTGCCGGGTGACTGGCCTTACAAGTGTAAGAGTCCAACCACATCCTTTCTTCAATTCGGAGAGAGCTGTCATCTTTGACGGAAAAGTGATTCAAGGTTTCTAAGAGGAGGTTCTTTGCCCGCTCAGCCACTTTTGCTAGTGACCATTCAGTGTTATTAAAAATGATTTCGTTCCAGGATAGCCATAGTTTCTAGCAGACATACTTGGGGGCAGTTGTCCACACTCGATGCCATATAGATTTGCTGACTATGTTGTGAGGGTAGCTAGCTTTCCAAGAGAAAAACATGATATCAACCGAGCATTGAGATGGAGGACGAACATTCAGTCCATTCAGGAAAATGGTCCAGACCTCCTTCGCAAACTTGCATTCTATGAATAGATGATCAGAAGTTTCCAAAGCGCATTTGCAGAGGATGCAGCGATGTGGGCCTGCTATATTTCTTTTGCACAGATTTTCCCCTGTCAAAATTTTTTTGTGGAACAAATTCCAGAATAAGAAGTTAATTTTGGGGATGCTGAAGCTATCCCAGATCTGTTTCCACACAGAGTCCGGATGCAACGATTCCTTTTTACTTTGCATCTGAAGGTACCCTTGACTTGCTGAATACACCCCCGTCTTGCCCCAACCCCAGGAGTCTTCTTCTTCTGTGTGCACCAGAGCAAAATCATAAATAGCGTCTTTAAGGGCATCTAATCGAGATTTTAAAAGCTCTGGGATTCTAGGAAAATTCCAGCACTGCCAGTTCCCATTGCTATCCCAGCCCGATATGTCTTCTAATTTCCTGATTCCTTTCGTGTGTAACCAGGCTCTTAACTCTGAAATTTCATTAACTTCGCTAGAGGGGGATGACCCATGACACTGTCTCTCCATAGCATAGTGTTTTTTCCATTTCCAGGAATTTGATACAGGTAGGATCTAAAAAATTCTATGCCTCTGCTACACAACTTCCAGGCTTGCGTTCCTTTGGGGTTTTTCTCCACTATAAGGATTTTATTGACTGGTTTTCGAGGTATTTGAGCTTGAAAATCTGGCTAACTGGGTGATTTGGCTCAGCGTAGAGCTGCCATAATAATTTGCAGCCCATTGCCAAGTTTGCATGCAGGGGATCTCGGATTTGCAATCCTCCTTCAGCGAATGGCCGTTTCACTGTGTCCCAATTTATCAAGTGAAATCCGTTGTTGTTTCCACGTCCTCCATTCCACATAAAGTTGCGCATAATTCTGGAGATTTGGTCGGAGATTGATTTCGGAGCCAACATTAGAGAAGCCTGGTATGTGGGCAGGGCCGTGAGAACTGATTTGATGAGCGTGAGTTTGCCTCCGGTGGTGAGCCAAAAGCCTCCCCACGCAGCAATTTTCTTCTTGAATTTCGATATTACTTCCTCCCACAGCAGATTTCTGTTAGAGCCCGGCATTATTGGGAGGCCCAAATATTTAATTTTATCCCAGCCAGCGTATCCTATAAAGCCCAGATCATTTGCTATTTTCCCTATTATGTGTTGCTCTGTGTTCCAACCATACACAACGCTTTTCCTCTCACTTATAAGAGCTCCCGAGATACTGCAGAATTTCTGGAGGATGTTTTTGAAGGAGTTTGTTATTCTTGGGGAGGCTCCCCCGAGCAATAGTGAATCATCTGCAAATAATGCATGATTCACTGGATCGATTCCTTTCTCAATTCTAATTCCAGGTATGCTGCCATCTTGTTTTTCCAAAGTCAACTTTCTACTCAAGGAATCTGCCATCAGAATGTAGAGGAATGGGGATAGAGGACAACCTTGCCTCAATCCCCTGGTGGCTAAGAAGAAGTTAGCAGGTCTTCCATTTACCATGGGAGCAATCCATATATTCTCTAAACAAGCTTTGATGAGGTTGATGAAGGCCTGGCTAAACCCAAAGGAAGAAAGAACCCTGTACAAAAAGGAGCGATTAACTCTATCAAAAGCATTGCACATATCCAGTTTGATAAGCATACCTTGTTCTTTGCGAGAGTGGCTGGAATGCAGAGCTTCCTGAACTTGGATGACATTGTCCAAGATATGTATTCCTTTCACAAACCCCCCTTGTGCTGGAGAAATTAATTTTTGCAGAAGAGGTTTGATTCTATTCGCCAGAATTTTAGCCACAATCTTGTAGGAAGCATTGCAAAGCGAAATCGGCCTGTATCTTTCGAAAGATCCTGGGTTGGCTTCCTTGGGGATTAAGGTGAGAAAGGTGGAATTTATTCTGCCTCCGACCTTTTCCTTCCTCATGAATCCATGAATCATTCTAAGAAGATCTAGTTTGATTAACTCCCAGCATATTCTGTAGAAGTGGATTGAAAATCCATCAGGCCCCGAGGCTTTGTCTGGCTCCATGGACCAAACAATTTTTGATATTTCTTCTTCCGTAATTGGGCTCAAGAGTATGTCATTGTCATCTGAGCTGACTAGGTTCGGAATAGTTGTGAGGAAATTTGATATATCCTCCTCGTTCCCATCCCTTTCAGCGCTAAGAAGGTTTTGGAAATGCTTCTCAGCAGCTTCTTTTATTTGCTCAAATCCTTTGCACAACTGTCCACTAGATGTAGTGATTTCTGCAATATGATTTCGCGAAAGGCGAGCCCTATACTGTCTATGGAAGTATGTAGTGTTTTTGTCCCCAGCTTTGAGCCACAAGCTGCGAGACTTTAAGCGCCAATATTCTTCTTCACTTCTAAAGGAGCTATATGTTTTCCTTTGAACATATTTTTCTTTATCTAATTCCATTGGGGAGATTTCTTTCTTTTCCAGTTCAAATTGAAATTCTTCCAACTGATGGACTGCTTCTTTCCTCTGACTAGTGGGGGATTTTAAAGCCTTCTTTATCCATTCTTTTAGGGCCTTCTTTGCGTTTTTCATTTTTTGTTCCCACACAAAGCTTGGGGAGCCTGTTACATCTTTTTCCCAAGCTGATTGGACTGTTTCGAAAAACCCTTCTCTTTCAACCCAGAGAGGGCTAAAGCAGAAAGGAAGAGGACCTAAGTCTTCTTCTTCCTTCAAACAGAATAGGATAGGTTTGTGGTCTGAGGTAAGTTTTGGAAGAATCTTGGTGAAAATAATTCTGTTGTCCATCATGATGGAGCTACTGGTGAGAAATCTGTCCAACCTTGCTGAAATATGATTTTCCCCTATTCTATTGTTGGTCCAAGTGTATTCTCCTTTCACTGGCTTGAAATCTACTAAATCCCACTGGAGTATGAGATTTTCCACTGTGAAGAGGAGAGGATCCCTTGTGAAGGTCTCGCCTCTCTTCTCTTTGGGATCCATAATAATGTTCAGATCTCCTCCTATGACTATATTCTTAGGGTTGAGGAGTTCTAAGTAATCCGAGAGTGTCTTCCAGCACTCTTTCTTTTCAACATAGTGCACAGGAACATACATATTGAAAAGAGCTATAGTGAAGTTGCTTGCTGTGTGGCGCAGTTTAGTATAGATCCAATGTTGAGTCTCATAGGATCTATCTAGTGAAAAGGTGTTTTTAGACCAGAAAGTGCCTGTTCCACCAGCCGAACCTCTGGCGCTAACTACCTGTCCTGAATCAAATTTCCATTTTGTGTTGCTTGTGTTTAGAAGGATCTCCCCTTCTATTTTTGTCTCTTGAAGCATGATTATGTCTGTGGATTCCATTTTCAATATATCTTTAATGGCCTCTTCCTTAATGGGATTCCCCAGACGCCTACAGTTCCAAGAGACCAACTGCATCATTTACAACTTGTTGGGGTGGGTCTGCCTCCCTTGGGAACCCTTGGTCTGGTATTCCTCCCGAGGGTCATCTCAATGGTGGCTTGACTTCCAAGGGTTTTTTGTCTTTCTGATTCTTCTTCCCTAGTTTCCTTATTTGATTTCCTTCCGGCTCTCTTTGATGGCCTCTCGAAGGACTCATCATCCGAAGAGCCCACATTTTCTACATTCTTTTTCTTTTTTTTAATTATGTCTGCATATGAAGGGGAAGAAGTACTGCCTGGAATCGGGCTTGAAGTATTACCTAGATCCAGAGAGTCGTTGTTGTTCAGCTGGGGGAGACTGTCCCGTTCTGCCTCTGGAGGATCTGAAGGTGTGTTGAGAGAATCAAAAGGAATTTTGTCCTCCTCGATGCTGATGGTTTCCTTGCTTCCTGTGTTTTGAGTGTTTACACTTTCTTGCCCTAATTTGTTTCCTGTCTCTTTGCCTTTGTTTTTATTATTCTGCCTGTTGTTTGTTGTTTTCTTTACTTGTTTCCATTGCTCTCCTTTATCTTTCTCTGTTGCCTCCTCATTTTTCTTCTTGGAGTATCGTGCAAAGTGCCCGTATTCATGACAGTGTCGGCATTTGAAGGGGAGTTGTTCATAGTCAAGCTCTTGGATATGTGTCCAATCTGCAACCGAAATTTTGATGGCTTCAGGTAATCCAACTTCCAGGTCGACCTCTACACATATTCGGGCACAGGAGAATTGATCCTTCCTTGGTGCTTGGTCTATGTATCTGCCTAGAGCATTACTAATGGATTGTAGCGATCTCTGGTTCCAGCAGTGGAGGGGAAGATGTGGAAGATGCACCCATACAGGCACTGCCGTGGGCACGTCCTGAGCCGAATCAAAATCTGGTGACCATTTATTCAGATAAAGCCCTTGAGGGCCCATAAAATATGGCCCATTTCTGAAGATCAGGCTTTGATCTTCCGCGTTTTCAAACACGAATACGAAAAACCCTTTGCCAACGAAATGGCTTTTTATTCCTTCCGAAACCAGGGGAATCCAGTTCCATTTAACCCATTCTTCAACAGCTTTCGGGGATGGCCAAAGCCCTGTGAACTGGCCAATGAGGCCTCTTTCGGCTAGGTTCAATGCTGTTCTGCAAGTTTCTTCCATAAGCAAAGTCACCGTGGGGATGTCTTCCAATTTTTTTACGAACTTTTGATGAGAACCAGAGTACGAGCGCTTCCCAACAGCTGCGATGAGAGATCTGAATGCTTCGAGCTCGAGGGACGAGGGAGAGGGGCCTCAGGGCCACCTCCGAGATCCATAGTGGAGAAGGCCGCGCGAAGGAGTAACCAGCCGGGCGCGGCTAGGTTTACTGCAGAGTGACCATGCGCGCTCAGACCCATTCAAAAATCGTATTTATAATATATTTTAAATAGTATTAAATAAATGTAAAAGTAAATAAATTTAATAATATAAAGTTATAAATGTAAAATTAAATATGTTTAATAATATAAAGTTATAAAGTTGTAAATTAATAGTAAAATTTGAATTTATTTAGATAAAAATAAAAATAAAAAATTAATAAAAATAAATAAATTTAATAATATAAATAAATAAATTTAGAATCATAAGTAGTTAATAGTAAAATTTGAATCTATTTAAATTAAAAAAAAAAAAATAGAACATCAATTATATATATATATATATATATATATATATATATATATATATATATATATATATATCACATTTTAGTAATAAGACACCTAACAATATAATTATTTCAATTAGTACTATATAATCATGAATGATGAAAAAATTATTATCATATATAAAATACATAATTATATATAATTAAATAATAACAAATAAATAATTGTATAAAATTTTGTTATTAATATTTAAATATTGTTTTAAAAAAATATGGTTCACTTTATCTTTATTAAAAAAGTTTTCATTTTATAATTATATAATCATTTAAATTCACTTTTAATTCATTGAAAGTATGACTAATTTTTAGCATGGATATTTTCCTCCATAAATTGTTATTGATGAATATTTATGGAGAATTGTGTGTTGTGATTATAGGTTTTCTTAACATTTGAGGTGAACCTTTCACCTATCTTAAGGACCCAGCGTCTCTAGTCTCAAAGACACAATCTTCTCCATCGAGGGATAGAATTGTAACATGGATATTTCCACAATCAATAAATTATTGTTGATGAAGACTTATGGAGAAGTGTGTATTGTGATCATAGGTTTTCCCAATATTTTAGGTGAACCCTTCACCCATCTTCAGGGAGGGACAGGAGGTTCTCCAAAGTTCTAGTATCAAAGAGACAATCATCTCCATAAAGGAATAGAATTTTAGCATGGTTATTTCCACAATCAATAAATTGTTGTTGAATAAGAGAATTCTTTGTTGTGATCATAGGTTTTTCTGAAGTTTCGGTGAACCCTTCACCTAGCTTCAAAAAGTGTAGCTTCTAAAAAGTTCTGGTCAATACTTTTGGAGAATTTTTTTTGCGATCATAGGTTTGCCCAACTTTTCTGGTGAACCATTCACCGACTGCAACTTCTGGAAAGTTATGATCTCAAAGAGGCAATCCTCTCCATATAGGGATATAATTTTAGCATGGATATTTCCATAGTCAATAAATAGTTGTTGATGAAAACTTTTGGAGAATTGTGTTGTGATCATAAGTTTTCCCAATGTTTCTCTTGGAAGGTTCACAGTGGCTTCTTTAAAGTTCTAATCTCAAAGTGACAATCCTCTTCATAGTGGCATAGAATTTTGGCATGGATATTCCCACAGTCAATAAAGTGTTGTTGATGAAAACTTATGGAGAACTGGAAAAGTTCAGTTTGGCCAACTTATGATCATAACACACAATTTTCCAAAAATCTTCATCAACAATTTATTGCATATATAATTTTCAAATTAAATTTAAAATTATATAATAATATAAGAAATATATTTTATTTTAAAATATAATATTAAATTTTCAAAATAAATAAATTATTATCTTAAAACACATTTAATTTTTCTGTATTAATTATTAAATATAAAAAAATTAAAATCATTTAAATAATTTATTCTATTTTTTAACCTCTCATTCTATATTTGAACCTATGTGGGTACATCATCACATGGGATTTTAACTTCGAACCTCTTATTACATAAAACAATAGCAATTTGTGACGAATATAGGCGTGAGTTTTTATGGTTTTTGTTCCCATAACACGTTTCTTTTTCGACTCGTTGGCTACAGAAATCTTCTCTGCACCCCTATTTCTTTCTTCGTTAACATGAGATGCTACTCTGAAATAATGACGAATTTAGACAATAGAACCGGGAGTTTTACACGTTTAGAAATTGAAATTAGCATAATGACGTGTGTAAAATTTGGAAAGAGAATTTTGCATTATTTTCCACCCAAAACATTTGTTTCCAGTGCATCGCAATCGATATCTAGAAACCTTTAACGGCTAGTACAGTACTGGCATATTTTACCATATTCTTTTATCCCAATTTCCATACAACTCTGATTTATTGGAATTTACAATGGATATTTCCACAGCACATTACATTAATGTAAAAATCCAAAATTCTCTGCAAGTTTTCATTGCCCAATGAGATGGGTGAGATATTGCACTAGGTCTAGGTATAAGTATAGGTATAGACCTATACCTATAGATATTGTGTATCAATTACATGTTTCGCTTTGTTTTATATTTTTTTAATGCAGAAGAGATAT
Organism: Pinus albicaulis; assembly: GCA_034641835.2. NCBI lineage: Eukaryota > Viridiplantae > Streptophyta > Pinopsida > Pinales > Pinaceae > Pinus > Pinus albicaulis. Next base: position 1,074,976,686 of record CM076577.1, read on the forward strand.
AAAAATCTTATAAATATGGACTTCTCCAACGAGATTTTTGACTCTAGTCCCAATTGGGAAGCAGGACTGCTCAAAGCACAGGGATTGCGTCATAATCAATGTTTAGCGGATTTTAGATCAAACCCGATTCTTAGCAAAAATATGTTTCTATCGTGCACTCGTTTCAATTTTCTTAAACGACCTAAAGGTATTTTGTAAAATTGAAAGTCTGCTTCCTAAAGTCTGCTTCCTTACCTATCACCAAGGTAGTTTGTTCTTCTTGAAAATGAATAATGAGTTAGTTTTCATGAGCAATTAGCAGCAAGAGATAATTGTCTTCATTATTGATATAAAAATTATCAATTTATTTATATTTAATATATCAATCAATTTTTTATTCACAAATTTCCATTAATTTAATAAAAAATTTACTAATAAAATAAATTGTTTCTGAACCAATTACATAGATTTTTAAAAATTGACATTTAAACTTATTGAAAAAAAAACAAAACACTCTAAATTCTAAATATTTTTTACATTAAAATTCAAACATCTCATGACCATGATAGTCGTATCGTATCATAATGCATTGATTTATTCATTGTATTTGAAATAGTTAATGCATTGATTTATTCATTGTATTTTAGATAGTTAGAAACATAAAACCCCACCATCAAATTAGTAAATATGAAATTGAAAATCAATATTTATGAGGTCCTATGAAATTGAAAATCAATATTTGTGAAATAGATAAAGGAGTGCACAATCCTCTATATTTATGGAGTGGATAAACACCTCTATAAGCCAAATACCAAAACATCATGTTGCTATACACTCCCAGTGAAAATTGAAAAGAACTTAATTTGTAAAAAAAAATCAATCACTTATTTTTTCCATATAAAATTATAATAAAATTTATAGTTAAAATAACTTTGAAAAAAATAATAATCTTCTATGTAAATATTCCAAGGGCTCCACACATATTTAGCAAGCAACATGAATAGATGTACTGGGTATTCTTATACTAATTGCGGATTTTCTGATATTAATTGCGGACTAGAAATATCTTAATCTAACGATTAAGAAGGAGGTCAATGTTCAAAAATGTTCAAGGGCTTGGTAGTTGAAGTCATAGTGTAAAAATTTAAGAAGGAACTCAAAATAAAAAATACAAGAAATATCAAATATTATATGTGAAAGGTAAGTATTAATCACTAACACAAATAAAGCAATTGAACACTAAAAAATACTATGGGAAAACTCTAACATTAGGAAAAATCTAGCTAAAATTCTAGGAATTCCATTTGTTTTTAGCTAAAACTCTGACCAAACTTGTTGACACTCCTAACCCTGGGCACTTGACACCCTTACAATGAAAATAAATAAGCCTATTTATAGACGTATATCCAACCAAATATAAATGATAAGCCTATTTATATCCAACCAAATATAAATGGCATAATACCTCAGCCCACCAAACCATGTGCCCCAAACCACTAGTTGTAAATTCTCATTCCCGAGTCAAGGTTAATTTTTATCCATGAAAATACATGGTCATAAGCTAAGAAAAGAATACTATGCTTTTGGTTGAAATACACTATTTAGTTATTTTAAGACTATAACACAAGTTGTAACATGAGAACAAAGTTAACTAGTCTATAACACTTTGTCTCCTTGGTATAACTTGTGTTACCAAATTCTCGCTTATTTAGCAAAAAACTCGAGTTAACTCACTTTGAAAGGCTTGTTAAATTAAGGAAACCCATATGGTGGAATGTGATCTCTTCATCCTCATCCATAGATTTTTCCTAAACAAATAAAGTATACAAAATCAGAAAGAGCCATAAAGCATGAGAAATTTTTTCCTAAATATTAAAGCATCTAAAAAGTGGATAAAAGCATTTTTATATGAGGAAACATTATTCAACCCAAAGCTTTTGCCCAAATTGAAATAAGGAGAAATTTGGAAATATTTTTCCTCCACTTGCTTATATATTGGAGGCTTGGGAATTGAGAAAGGGAGTGGAATTCTTCTATTCTTATGTTGTCGAGATACTGCGTGAGAAAGAAAGTTTGAGGAGCTAGGAATTGGAGGAGGTGTTGCTCCAACTACACCTTATGGTTCTAATCTCCTTCTTATTCAATAAATATAGATTGTTTGTTTTTGCTTTATAATTGTTGTTAATTGTTCATTTCTTATGTCTAACTAATGAATGCTTGGAATTTTGGCTTGTATAGTTTTATTTAGTAATGCGTGTTTTTTCATTTATTATATTTTTTATTATCAAGATTATTATGTTGTGATAGTTTGCTTGTTTCTTTTTATGTGCAGGACCAGGTTTTGGAGCTAGCTAGGAGCACTTCCCAACTACACTAACCAATGGATCTGTATGCGAGGATTCACAAGATCAATTTCTTCTCATCTTCTTAATATCTACTCTACTTCTTACCTTACTAAAAATATCAAGCCCTGGAACCATCTTTCTCTTACCCTATCTGCCCTAGGTTTCTAGGAGAACCTGAGAAGGTTTTATGTTTGTCCTACCAAGCACAAATCCATATAGTAGAATTGGCGACTTCAATGGGGATGAATTATTCTTCCTATTATATTTTTCCCTCTTTGAAATTCTCTCTCTTTGATCTTTCCTTTTCTTGAATTCCTATCCATTGTTTGCATGCTTAATAATCTAACTAATCTAAGCAGTTTTCTCTTACTCAGACCCTCTTATTCTAATTTAAACTTGTGTAACATTGTCTATAGTGGACACCAAAGAATTATATTGTCTATACCTTATCTACAATATGTTACCCTTGCCTATAATGCACTCCATTGGCCTTTTTACCTATGTTAGTGCTTAAAACCTTGGATTTGTCACTTTTCTTTTGCTTTCCACTGACTATATTTTTCTTGTTTGTGTCTTAAGGTCTCTATTATCTTAAAATATGATTATTATGGTTGAATTACTGTTTTATTTTGAAATTTATGTTATCTTGCATCTACTTTCATCTTAAAATAAAAAAGAAAAAAAATCAATATTTTCTTAATCTGCTTGATGTTCAATACGTTAGTGTGCATGTAATTGGAGTATTGTATTCTACATTTTTTAGGTGTATTGGAACTTGCATTTTTTTTTCTTATTGTGGGAAATTATGTATGTTACCCTCCCCTTGTAGAATTACTCTTCATCGAAATAAAAACTAAGAGCATATTCTCGACATGGCTGGAGTCAGGTCTCACAAATTTCATACGTCAACACCCTTCCAAAGACATTAATAAAGTACCTTTAAAAAAAATCTCGTGATAAAAGTAATCAGAAACTATTTTTCATAGGAAAACACATCTTAGTTTAGGATAGGGTCTTAGGATAGGTAGTGTAAGTCAACTACCCAAGACTACAAAACTAAACTAGTTTCATTAAAGAGTGAAAATATTGATGCACTCACATCAACTAGGACCTCTCCTCTAACATAAGAGCTAAGCGTGAGACAACATCGAAGTGTGAGATAAGGTAGCCTGCATTCAATTTCATTTTGGTGGGTATATTGTGTATTAGGTATCATTTCCATGATATCAGAGTTGAGTCGGGGACTAAGGTGTCTTTCCCACACAACATATTGTCTATGACCATGACCCCCCTATTGGTGTCTTTGATTTGAGGTAACTATAGTGGCCATAATCCTAGGGACATACATAGGTGGCCCGAGTAGGTTTTCCTAGTACCTTGACAGACGAATCTTCTTTGCTTTGGATTTTTGGAAGGATAGTCATCTTCATGAGAGTTCTTGGCCCCTTCTTACTAAGGTTTGTGCGAAGCTCAGGAGTACTCGTAACTGTATTTTTTTTTTACTATATTTCTCTTATATTCCCTTGATAATAGTTTTCATCTCTGGCTAATCATGACTATCAGACAAAGTTTGGATTTCCTATTGATTCTTTATATTTTTTTCCTTTTCATGTGTGTGTTGTTTTGTTAATGAGACTATATATAATACATCATATAATAATTTTTTGTAAAATAAAATTCCCCCACTACTCAGGGGAGACAGTCTTCAGTTTCATACCATGAATCACACCATACTAACCCAGAGTCTATTTTTCTCAAGGACCTTTCTACTGAAGGTCCAAACCTCCTTATTATATTTCACTTACAGATCCTTTTGGGCATGTCTTGATTCAGGTAGCGTCCTTGCCTACAATGTCTTTTTTAGTTTCCCCTTTGAACATCCTAGTGATTTCAGGTGAGTCATGGTCTTTTGTGGACACCTTTACTCCACTACCATTCGACCCGCCTATCTCAAGTTCCACGTCCGTTGTGGGTTATCCTATTGTACAACCTATGGTTCATCCAAGAATCTCAACGAAACCCACTTGGGGTGGTTCTCAACATTTTGTTGCCTCCACTACCCCTACTCCTTCCGTGTCGGCTCCTAGTGTTCCTAGTCTAACGACCTTCAACAACCCATTTGGTTGGAATCTATTGTTTGGTTCAACTTCCCCACCACTACAAAGTGGAGGAAATGTTTCTGGTACTTACCCATCCGCTGGGGGTATCCCTCCACCCATGCAATCTGTGTACAATAAGGTTCATCTTTGATTGATCCTTTTGTTATTAGTGGTTACCTCATTGGTGGTGGTCTTGTACCTAATCTATCTTATGTGGGCAGTGGTGTTCCATTCCCTAGACCCACTGCATCTCCTTGGGGCCTCCCAACTCAACCATTTGCAACTGTTGGGGGAAACCTTAATCCTAGGGGAAATAAGTTTGTTGGTATCCTTCCTCAAGCTAGGGGCACTCTTATGTGCCATCACTCTACGTGACCCCATCACTACCTCACGGAAACTACTATCCATCACAACCTATATACCCTACTGAAAACCCATTGATGGGAGGTCCTTATGGTCCCTCTATTCATATTACTCTTCCTTAGTCTGATTCGACTGCACCTATCCATTACCTTTCTTGACTACACTAGACATCCTGATATATACAAGTTGAAAAATGATCCCATAAACCATAACTTGGTATGGCCTCCAAACCCAGCCAAAATTTTTGTAAACATTCCTAAGTTTTATGGAAATCATGGAGATGACCCGATAACACACGTCACTACATACCATCTTTGGTGTGTTTCCAATTCTATGCGTGATGATAGTATCTGGCTCGGAATATTCCCATGCACTTTGACTGGAAATGCTGCTAAGTGATATATTGAATAACCACGCACTTCTATTAACAACTTTAATACCCTTTCCATGGAATTCTTGAAGCACTTCCATCTACGAATATGTTACGAAACCATAACATAACTCTTGACAACACTATGCCAGAACACTTCCACCCATATATCTGATCACATCCATGAATGGAGACGTAGGTGAAGGTTAGTAAAGGCCCCCATTCTAGATCATTTCAATTATCTTATTGGTTCTACAATTCACTTCTATCTCCCATCGTGAAGGATGTTTCCATTTTTTGATTTATTATAGAATACCAAGTCATCAATCGTACCGAGCATCTAGACCTTATTTATTTGTAATCTGGAATGCTTTATGACTTGATCCCTCATGCTTCCTGAACTTCTGACACTCTCGTTGCACAACAATATATTCCTCGTGTCGATGGTCTCGTCGATGCTGCCTCTGAGACCAACTTCACACAGTTGAATGGGAAAATTACCCAGTTATCCATTACAGCTACCCCCACCTCAAATAAATATGACTACACTATTGCTCCTCCATCCGCTACGATCAAATATGTGCAATCTACACAACAATCCAACAAAAAGAAAAATAAGAACCATAACAAGAACTCTCCTTCTAAGGAGAAAATATCTATTTTGAACACTCAAGCCCAATCACCTTCTACTACTCAATATGAGAAAGGAAAGTAAAAATTTGTCAAGGTCCCATGCAGGGTATGCATTTCAGACCATTTAACCTATAAATGTCCTCGTCTCCAAGAGTGCACATATTTCCTTATGCAAAAGGACATTGGGCGGGCCCCCATTGTCCTTAATAACCCGTTTCCTTCTCAGTAGCAATAACAACATCTTATATCGAATCCACCACCACCTCTGCAAACGGGACAGTGGCGGTTCGCGTCCCCCTCCTCTTAGAGAAGGATCATTATTTTTTACAGCTTTGAAATATTTGATTTTAAAATATGAGCCAAAAAGTATAGGTATCATGTCCCAAACGCTTCGGACACTGCCTTGAGTTCTATTCCACCACCACCTAATGATTTGCATATTGAAAGGCATGTTTTTGACCCAGTGATTCGTCCCCCGAAAGGGACACTTTGACATACAAATCATAATCCATCTACTCTTGTTTCCTATAAATACCGTATTGTATAGGATATAACATAGTCACCTTATGTTATGTTGGTGCTCAAAGTATTTCAAAATTTCCCAGCACAATAGAAATATTTTCTTTTGGCTATAGGTGGTATCAACCCTCAAGATTCCAATCTAGTTATTTTTTACATGGAAAAATTTGCACCTATTCTTTCCCTTCAACTTTCATTCCAAATGCAAGCTATGGCGAAAGGTAAAGCCATTAATCGCACCATCATCAATGAAGGTGTGTCTACCTATGTGATGGCTACTTCCTGTTGGCTCACCCTGGGGTCACCCACTCTCACTCTGTTATCGAACTCCCTTAAATCTTTCAATGGACATACTTCCATCCCTAAGGGATATCTTGGTAAGTTTTCCATCACTCTTTGTGGTAAAACAGTCTCGATTGAATTTAGAGTTGTTTATCACTTGATCGATTAAAATATTATGTTGGGGCGTAGTTGGATATATGCCATGAAAGACATTGTCTCATCCATCTTTCGGCTTATCTGTTTTCCTCACCAAGGAAAAATTGTGATATTGGACCAGCTGTCTTTATAAACCCCAAATTTCTACTCCTCACTTCTAGCAATGTTTCTTTAGTGGGTGGTACCTTTGAACCTTTTGTTGGTATTTGTATTGGTATTTTGAAATACTCCTCTCTTATGTGGTGTTTCCCTCTACCACCACCTGAGGTTCCTATGGAAATTTCTATGGTCTCTATTATATCTACTGGATCTATGGATCTAGGGATCGTCTCAACCCCTTCCACCTTTTATTTATGTGGAGACCATATACCAATACCATTGAACTCTCCAATTGACACTCCCTCTACTGATATTATCACCATTGTCCTCCCCTCTGATGAGGCTATTAAGGAGATCACGTATCTAGTTTAGAGGCCTTGCAATCAGTTCCAACCTCATGTCTCAATCTCTTCTCCATATGAACTTAACACGAAACATATGGAAATATTTTCCCTTAATCAATATGACCTTGTTTCTTCCTCTTTGACACTTGTTCAAGAGTTATACTCAGAAGGAAACTTAGGAAATCTCTTGGGGGAAGGAACATTTCCACCCATCTTCCTTAGTCCTTACACTATCGCTTTGGTCCTTTCTAAAGGGGCCTATGAACTTATGGACTATGATGGGGACCCACTCAAAAGGTACTACTTCTAGCACCTCGCTAAATTGTGCTTTCTAACTTTATGTACAAATTTTTGTTTCTTTCGATGTGTTGCTTTCGCTTTTTCTTGTTTTTCTCAAGTTTTTAGCTCATCAAAATCCCTAAAACTTGGATGTTTGGTTTGTTGCATCCAACAAAAAATTACATAATTTTCAAAATAAAAATATTATATCTGAGCATTTGTTTAGTGGTATTTTTTTTTCTCGTTAATTAGAAAAACCTTGAGTTTACTTCTTTGGGCTCATTAAAATCCCATGAAGAAGGACACACTTTCTTTTTAGGGAATTTTGCTTGCTCGTAAAACAGAAAAAACCTCGAGTTATCTTCTTTGGGCTCGTAAAACTCCTACAAAGAAGATTTGAGCGATTCTATTTTTGTTTTTTTCTCACTCCTTAGATTGAAAAAGTAACTACGCTTTTTCTTTGTCTTACTCATTTAAAAAATGTACGAATATTATCAAGTTTATTTTGTTCCCATCGTACTCATAAAAAAATTTAGGTGAACGTTTATTACGCATAAGTTTATCACTTTATCTAGACTCAATAAAATAACTATGGAAAAGAAACTCTGTCAGGTATACTATTAACCCTTTGTCGCACTCGATCATCAAGCATGACAAAGGTACCCACTGGATTCTTCTTTAAGCTCTTTTCAAACTCTCTAAATGTGAAAATACCATCGGTTTTACCCTTTCTGGACTTGCCAAATCTAAGCATATTGGGAAAAATTTGGAAGAAAGAACACTTATTTCCAGCTATATTGGTCATAAGTTTTATGGAAATAATATACTATCTATCCCTTGAACATGGCACTCATCCAACATAGTCAATTTTTGTCAGCTTCTCTTTGAACCCTACCATGTTATGATTTTATCATTGATACCCTCATGTCCCTCCATCCTTATATCCTAACACTCTTTCGCGTTCTTTAGTTTAAATTTCCTGGTCTCTTTGGTGTTGTTCCTTCTATTGTTCAAGGGATTGTCTACTATCTGTTGACCTTATCAATGACTATATCATGTGTCCATTTGACCTAAGTCATTTCAACTTGTTGTCCCATATCACTTAAAAATAAATATTTTTCCAGTTTCACGTCAATTGATGTAGGACTCCTTATTGCATACCTTTGACAGGTACCTTCCTATCAACTTCAATACATCATCTAGGAAGTGAATCGAGAAACACAACAATACCTTGGAGCTTGCATTCCTTCGTGACAGTTTTCCATGTGTTTGATCGAGGGTTTTCATTATTGTCTTCCAATTGAAAGATTCTACGATTGTTCGACTTCAACTCAATTATTCACACTCACTATATTGTACTAAGCATCTTGGAGACCATCATCCTTATCGGTGGCCATCCTCGTGTATGTTAACATTTTTCACATTGACCGATAGTGAGATGATTTCTCGCATATTCGACATCAACTCATTTATTCACATTTGTAGAATTATGTTATTCCATGATGGTGACGAAGACTGTGGGTGGAGGCTTAAATCACTTAGCCTTGTTTCCTCTCCCATGCTACGTATTGTTTTATGGAGAAAAATTATCTCAGTCTCACTACATTGTGACATTGTTCCACATTTTACTCACTGGTGGACATGATCTCTCATCTTCTACATGTATCTATAGTGTATTTTTATAGACACTGAGCATGGGAATACCTGACTCAAAACATGATTTATATATGACATATGTTTGATGTTGTTCGCAGGCCTCCTTCTGTTCCAATGCTCTGAAACTCTCTCTCCTTATTTGTTTTATAAAGTATTTTTTCCATCGCCCTCTTCTCTAACGTCACACTTTAGGGGACATATGTTCTCCATGAAAATTCCTTCTCATCGGCTCAGAGGAAAATACTATGCTTTTGGTTGAAAAACACCTTCTTCTTTTTTACCTATTTAAGACTATAACACAAGAAGTACCATGAGGAAAACATTATCCTAGTCTATAACACTTTGTCCCCTTCATCTAACTTGTGTTACCAAATTTTCACTTAGTCATGAGGCAAAAAGCTCTTGTTAACTCACTTTAACACTCTTGTTCAATTAAGGAAACTCATATGGTGCAATGTGATCTATTTATCCTCAGTTATATATTTTTCCTAAACATATAAAGCATACAAAATTGGGAAGAGCCATAAAGCATGAGGAAGATTTTTCCTAAATATTAAAGCATCTAAAAAGTGGATAAAAGAATTTTTATATCAGGAAACATTATTTATCCAATATCTTTTGCCCAAATTGAACTAAGGAGGAATTTGGAAATCTTCATCCTCCACTTTCCTATGTAATGGAGGCTTGGGCATTGAGAAAGGAAGGTTAATTCTTGTATTGTTATGATGTCAAGATACTACTTGAGAGAGATATTTTGAGGAGTTAGGAATTGGAGGAGGTGCTCCTACAACTACACCTTATGGTTGTAATCTCCTTCTTATTCAATAAAGATAGAGTGATTGTTCTTTCTTCCTAATTGTTGTTCATTTTTCATTTCTTATGTTTAACTAATGAATGCTTGGAAGTTTGGCTTGTATAATTTTATTCAGTAATGCATAGTTGTTTATTGATTATAGTTTTGATTATCAAGATTATCATGTTGTTATAGTTTGCTAGTTTTTGTCTATGTGCAGGACCAGGCTTTGGAGCTAGCTAAGAGCGCTTCCCAAATACACTAACCACTCTAACATATTTGCATGCAAGGATTCACAAGCTCACTTTCTTCTCATATTCTTAATCTCTACTCTACTTCTTGCCTTACTCAAAATATCAAGCTTTAGGACCATCTTTCCATTATACTATTTTCTCTAGGTTTCCTGGAGAACCTGAGAGGGTTTTATGTTTGTCCTGCTGAGCACAAATCCCTATAACATTAATCTTAACAATTCGCCCTTGTTATGTATCTAACCCCCTTAAATATCTAAGTACTCAAGAAAATCTCACATGCCTATCAGGTCTTATAGTAGTATGCCTAAGTACACCATATCCATTATAATTAATGTTTCTCTTGGTTACCCTTAGTACTTCATTGCTTCTTAAACTCTTTCTTTCCCTTTCTCCACATGTTGCATATTTTACATTGACATCCATATAAGAAGAACCCATCTACTGGATTACATGGGTCATTAGTCATTGTATCTTTTAGTTCTCTAAGAATCATTTTCATGCACATGGTTCATCTATCTATTTAATTCACACACAACTTTCACTCGCCAGATTCAAGTGGTCAATTATTTTCCTAGCTATCAAATTGGATCATATTATACTTTTTCTCCATGACTTTTTCACACATAGCATGCTACTTTTCGCAACTTCCCAATCAACATATATAGATCACTTTTAGTTTGCTCAATTTCCTAGGGCCATGCCGCCACTAAGCTCGCACTTTGGACTAGAAATTTCTCTAACAACATTTGGACGCATCAATTTATTTCTCTCTACCATTGAAACTCTTTGCTAATGTATGTCGATGAAGAGGGCTCCTGGTTCCATTTGCTCCACCAAGAATTACACTGCACTGGCAATTTTTACATGAAGTACTCCTATAATTCTTGCTCAACCTTCCACGTGTGTGCTACCACAAATTTAAAGTCTTGTAAAAACAAACGGCTCTAGCTCTCAGCAACCAATTTTCTCTCTCAATTCCATACTAACCCAATACCATAGACGGTGGTCGTCTCTTGGCCAGATCTTGTCCTTCAAGGTGGAAAATAAGCATGTGTACTCCTACTCTATCTTATACCTTCCAAGGTCAACATTCAACATGATCTCATTGATTCGGTCATTCGATTCCTTCATTGATGCTAAATTTTGGACTCACGGGTTTCTCTTCACCTGTCCATGACTACCATTCTCCTCCGGCACTATGGCATTCCTCCTCATACCGGAAATAAAGACATGATGAGTTGTGTCAAAAAGGTTTCTATCGTAAATAAATCATATAGTGATCACATTTATGACCAAAAATCGATCAATGCCTTCTTCTTCACGTGCTCTTTTAAACCCACCACAACCTTTTTCTATTCCATGTTTTTTGTCCCAAGGGTATTGTGAACAACCTATTACACAATCTAGCATCACTTTACCTCTCAATGTCGAAACCCCTCAGCACTCGCTCCACCACCCACAACTACAACCCTTTCCATTTTCACCAGTTTTTTCTCATTGCCCTCATCATTGTCGTGGAATTATTGTTGGAATTTGACCCCCTCATGGATTAGAAATGTTGTGTCACCATCACCATAGAAGATTAGACCAAGGCCATTGGTTGGTGCACCACTTGTTCTCCTCTATCAAGAAGCAGATCAACATTGGCTCATCCTCTTTTGCACTATTTCTTTAGTAGTTCCAGATCCATATGTTGGTCCTAGTTCGCCTATGTGCTAGATGCCCATGCAACCTTACTCTCAATTGTAGATCTAACAATATCTATGCTAATATGGCTTTTGCACACACAGAACTAGATCCGGTCATTGTCATATTAGTTGTTGAACTAGACTATATCTAGAAAATTTTCCCACAAAATTTCTTTACGCATACTCTCTCACGGTAGATCCATTTGTCTTGTAGCAACCTTTGATCAATTCCATGCTCTAGGATATTTCCACAACAATTACTACAACCCATGGCTCAATCTGCTACAAACAACAATAATCACACACCTAAACAACGATACTTTTTAACATAGATTTTGATACCATTTTTATGTTTAAAAGGTAAGGTAAATAAACATAATCATGAACACAATATAGAAATAATCACATAACACGAACAAAACCAAGAAATATCCTAAGAAAACCCCAACTCCTGGGAAAAATTCAGCCTAACGGAATTCCATTAGTCTTTAGCCAAAGCTCTAACAAGCTTTCTAGGGAGCCTCAACCCTTGGTACCTTACATTGATCTAGGAGACCTTGGTCAACCCTTTTCCCCTCACACTGATCGAGGAAGCCCTACTCAACCCTTAGCCCCTTGGCACTTGGTACACTTACAACAATGGAGACAAATAATTCTATTTATAAGCTTCTATCAAACCGAATACAATTAGCATAATATCATAGTCCACCAAACCATATACTCGAAACGACTAGTTGTAAACCCTCATTCCCCAATCAAGATTAATCCTAACATCAAATTTATAAAATGATATTTTAAAAAATTATAACTAATAAAATTAACAAACTCACATAACGCCTTCAACATATTCTCCAAAGTTTTGAAAATTATTGAAAATATTAATAAAAATTTACCATTTTGAAAATTATTGAAAATATTAATAAAAAATTACCACCACACACAGTTAAGAAATTTTTTTAAAAGGTTTAATAAAGTATTACCATCTTTGGAAGCCCGGGAGCCCGATACAGTATCATGTTTTTCCTAAAATGATATGCGGTAAAATTCATTTTTGATTGATGGGCAAAGTATGATAGACAAACGTGTTGTGAAATCTAAATGGAGTTTTAATTGATTATTATAATCATTTTTAAAATTATATTTTATAAAATAAATTGAAAAGTAATACAGACATCTTTAAAAATCTATATATCGTATTACCTAGTTAAAAAATATATTTCAAATACACTAATGAATTAAAAAGTTAATCATTGGGAAAATATTTTTTTCACTTTAAACTTTCATGTATACGGTGTATTATTATTCTATTCCACTAATATAAAAAAATTGGGTTGCTTTTGAATACTCTGAAATAATACTATCATTTATATCATTTCATTTCTTCCGTAGATTATTGATTTTACAATAATTTATTTTCATTTCTTCTATAGATTATTGATTTTACAATAATTTAAATTTTAAATGATTTCATATAGAATGTGTAATGATTTTTCTATATTTTATGAGTTAATCTTAAATATTATTTATTTATTTCAAATAATATTAGATGTTAAGTTTAATTTTTATTTTTATAAATACTTTGAAATAAGTAAAAATAAGCATTTTCGATTTTAAATCTAATCAAATGGTTATTAAGTTACTAATTTGGAGAGTTTTTCAATAATAAACAAGAGTCTAATTCACTCTTTTCTATGGGGTTAAACCCTTTTTTTTCGCTATTTTATGTAAGTCCTAAGATGATTGTATGACTAATCTATTGCTTGAGTAGTCATGACCGAGGGGTACCTAAGCTCTCAAAATCACTTGGGGATCACACCTAGCCTAGGCAACACCAACCTTTAACATGGTTGGATATTTTCCTACGGAGTTTCGAATCGGTGACCTTTGCACAATGAAGTGCGTTAACAGAACACCCTGTCATCATCTTCTATATGCCCTGTGGGCAGGGTTAAATCCTTGTTATAACACTTTTTTCTTTTTCTTGGAAATGGTACATCCACACAATTTATAGTAATGTATCCTTTATTTTTATGCCCTTGCATTTGAGGGGATGATCACCCTCCCTAATCTCCTTTTCATTGGGATGAGAAAAATATTTCCTTCAAAGAGTACAATGCATATCCAAAAAAGGAAGGAAAAAAAGACCTTATGCCCAATATAAATCTTACTACGTTCAAGTGCTATGAATTAAGTTTGAAACAAATGCACAAGTCCATTCTAAGGGATATTTAGTCAATTAGTAGGATGTGGGTTTCATTAAGAGTATTTTAAAAACATATGTATTAGTAAAGTCCTATACCATGGCTAAGGGAGGAGAACAAGGCCCTTAAGCCATAAACAAAACTTTACCATACTCAATCACCATAAGAATGGCCTCTAACTAGAAGTATAAGAACTACTAGTATGTTTTGCATAATAAAAATGAGTATTAGAACCCCTACCATGGCCAAGCAAGGAAAAGAAATTCCATAGGACCTAAACAATATTTTGTATCTTCATGACAATGGAAAAGGACTCATAGAAGATAAAAGGGGGTCCATTTACATGTTTTGAGCACCATAGTTAAGTCTCAAGGCCTCCATGTTGAATTTCAATTGTGTTAGGTTTTTTTCTACATGATGCAATGTATTTTGGGACTTAAACATCGTTAGGTAAGAAATGTAATGTTTCAATGGCTTAAATAATTCTTTTCAGGATCAAACTTCAAGTAGTACTCCTCAAACAATCACATAAGGAATATATAAGGATTTTTTGTCTATGTGGGGTAATTTTGGTGTCATTATTATGTTTTTAACAATAAAAACATTTATTGAGACCTATGCCATGGCCTAAAGAGAAAAATAAGGAATTCATACCCAAAACAAAGCTTCTAAATTTAATGATCAATGAATTAGTAGTCAAACCACCATATCAATCTTTTCTCATGGATATTTTGCCTCTAAGTGGATGATCAGGAGATCATGTGTTATGCTCAAAATTGAAACTACTCAAAATAGGACTGAACCTAAGCGACCAGAAAGGTCTCGTCATTTCGATTTTGGCACTGCGAACGGTTCAAAAAATCGATGTCGTATGAGGAAAATATTGCGTTCTGTCCGTTTTCCCAAACAACAAAACTTTTGTGACTGGATGCCCAATCATCATGCAGGTACAATCAGTAGGTATATTCTAGGTAATATTCCCTTTTCTCACAGCCAACAGGATTGCTCCACGTGGCATATTGTGGGCCGTTGATTTTTGTGGTACAGAGGTGTGTACTGACCATTGGATGGTTTTGTTATAAGCCGTCAGATGAGCGACACGTGGAAAGCCTAGAGCCACCATGTGTCCTCAGGAGGGTCTTGTAAAATTTGTGGAGAGCACAGGAGTTGAACCGGAGACCTCGGGCGTGGGCGCAGGCAGCTTAACCAGTCTGCCTACGAGTTGCTACTTAACTCTATAGGGTTGTCGGTTCAATATATTGTTTAACAAAGAAATGGGCGGATAAAAAAAGGGTCCAGCCTCAACCACCATACACCCAGCGGTTATGACCGAGACCCAAATTTATCCAAACCGGCGATAAATCGTAACTTCGGCGGGCGGTAAACTCGATCACATGTCCGGTGGTTACAAAAAGGTTTCAGTTAACAATTGGATGACGGCCAATTCGGTGGAATTTTAATGCAGTCACATGGCGTGGAGATATGGAATGTAATTCCATGGTTTATGGAACCTTAACACTCCGAGTTCCATGCCACCAACACGGAATTTGTTCCAATGGTTAATGTAGAGATGACGGTGGGGGGGTCGGTATGTGACCACCCCGCCCAAACTTTTTATGTCTATCCAAACATTTTATATGGCGGGAACTGTAGCGCGCCCCTATTTTTATGGTTTTCATTAAATTTAACTCCAGTTAAATGCCTATCTCCACTTTTAGTGGAGCTTTTCTAGCTGACATTGGGAAAAATGCATTGGGAGGTCTATTTTCGACAAATTTTGGTGAAACAAGAGTCTACCTAGAATAATTTGAGCATTTTGTAGCCATTGGTGCAGAGAAAAAATCCATTAGAGGTCTGTAAACACATGTAATTTGCAATTTTGAGCATAATGACAAAGAGGGACATGCCATTGGGAGTTGGACCAGTAGATGTAGCCCAAGAGGGGTGAACTGCTTCATCATGCCTACAGTGTAGAACTCATGTGTGATTGTCTTTATCTGTTATACACTATTGTTCAATGTTTTTAAGGCTTATTTTCATGCTTAAAGTTCACTAATTCATCTATGTTTCATGGTTAAAACAGTCATTCCTTGAGCAAAAAAATGGAGACAGACAAATTGTACATGTTTTTATTACTGAAAGGACACTTAGCACAACAAAACTAATAAACTCCTTTCAGATCAAGTGGGTATCATAGCTAGAGTTTAATCTCTGGTGTTTTTATGTGCAAATATTTTTTAACTATTTGCAAGGGTTTTCATGCTTACTAGGCTCAAGCTTAAGAGAGGAGAAGGCAAATTGGTGGAAGCAAGAGGTTCTCAAAGTGAGCCATAGGAAAGGAGGGAAATATTGCCACATACTCCACCCCCTATTTCACCTCCAAGAGAAGCAGAAGAAGAAATAAGCATGCCTTTAGGAGAAGAAGAAACCCATGAAGACGTGGATCCCAAAGAAGAAGAAAGAGTGTTCAGGAAAGCATTCCTTGTCATGACTGAAATGGTGAGAGTCCTTTATCAAGAAAGGAATGAAATACTAGAAGGAGAAGGATCCAAACTTCACAAGGAAGTTCAGGGATCATCAAGAGGCCACAATGATGAAGATAAATAAAAGAAGGGCAATGGAGGAAATGGAGTTAGGGGAAATTCACCATCCTCACCCTCATCATCATCATCCTCTACTTCATCTTCAGTACACCAGTCACACAAGTCAAAGAACACTGGTAAAAGTCCTTTTCTAAAACTTGATGTTAAGTTTGAATTGCCAATGTTTAATGGTGAAGTCAATGCAGAAAATCTTGATAATTGGATTAGGAAATTGGAGGTTTATTTGAGAATTCAGAACCTTCATGATGATGATACCAAAATCCAAGTAGCTTCATTAAGGATGGAAGGTGTAGCTCTTGTTTGGTGGGAAGCCAAGACAAAGGAGGAGATCAAAAAGCATGGTAAGGTTATTCTATCATGGAATAATTTCATTACTGCAATAAAACAAAAAATTTATCCATTACCTCATATGCAGAAATCCATAATGAACTGGAAAAAATTTAGGCAATTGAAAGGACAAAATGTACAAGACTACACCCAAGAATTTAGGAGAAGAGCTCTCTTATTAGGGGTAGGTTTGCAGAGTCAAGATAATTTTCCAAAGTACAAAGGGGGCTTACATAGCTACCTTAGACATACTATCCTCATGTTTAATCCTACAATTCTAGATGAGGTATGTGTTCAAGCCACACATCTCGAAGCTAGAGGGAAAAATAGCTTTGAAGAGGGTAGAAAAAAACCTTTTAAGGCGAAAAACAAAGAGAAGACCTCAAAAGGAAAAGGCAAAAAGAATGCATCTGTCAAGAAAGAGGGAGAGAAAGTGGTTTGTAAACATTTTTCAAGAGAAGGCCATGAAGAGAAAAATTGTTGGAAATTACATCCTGGAAAGATACCCATGTTTAACAATAACAAATGGAAGTAGAAAACTGTAGCTACAACTCAACATGACTTAGGAGAGGATTCAAGTGATGAAACTAAAATTACAACCATGGGATTGAAGAACATGAAGAAGAGAGAATTGAACTTTTTCATGTGAGGGTCATATCCAAACATACCAAGATTGACACATTGTTTGACGATGGGTCACAAGCGAACTTAATTTCTGAAGACTTGGTCAAGAAACTTAATCTTGAGACCATTCCACATCCAAAACCATATCCACTTGGGTGGATTTGTGAGGATGCAAATTTATAGGTTTCAAAGATGTCCATATTGCGCTTTGCAATAATTGCACATTTTGTTGACACAGTTGGATTAGATGTGGTTCTGCCTGATATTACAAGTGTTATGTTGGGCAGTCCTTACTTGTATGATAGGAAAGAGATCTTCCATTTCCATGAGAACAAATAAAATTTATTCAAAGATGGCAAAAAGTAATTTGTTAGAGCCCATCGCAAGAAGACAAATATTGCAATGGTAAATGTTGGACAGGTAAAGAGGCTGGCGAATTCAAGTAAGAATTTTGTTCTTCTAATGATTAAGCCTAAAGTTGATGTTAAACATGAGTCATTTGAAGATTGTGATCCAAAGTTGAAATCAGATTTATATGATGTAGTTGATGCACATCATGAGATGTTTCAGGAGCCAACAGGATTGCCTTCTAAAAGGGAGATTCAACATGAGATTCAGTTTCAACAAGATTGTCCTCTTCCAAACATCGGCATGTATCGCATGTCAATAATGGAAAATGCTAAAATAAAGAGGCAAATCAAGGACTTGTTGGACAAGGGACTCATAAGGCCAAGCACTTCTCCATGCGGTTCACCTATAGTCCTGATTCTAAAGAAATATGGGACTTGGCACATGTGTGTTGATTTCAAAGTTTTGAACAAGATAACGGTAAAGAATTGGTACCCACTCCCAAGGATAGATGATTTTCTAGATCAGCTGAAAGAAGCAAATTTTTTCACTAAGTTAGACTTACAAAGTGGATATCATCAAGTAAGAATTGCAGAAAGTGACATATGGAAGACTACATTCAAAACCAAACAAGGACTCTTTGAGTGGTTGGTTATGCCGTTTGGTTTGTGTAATGCACCGGCAACTTTCATGCATGTTATGGATAATGTTTTGTGTTCATTTCTTGATGACTTTGTGATTTTGTATTTATATGATATATTCATTTTCAACAAAACAAGAGAAGAACATATCTTGCATGTAAAGAGGGTACCTGATGTTTTGAAGAAAGAGAAATTATTTCTTAGGATGTCTAAGTGTGAATTTAGAAAGACTTCTCTGGTTTATTTGGGAAACATTGTAGGAGGAGGCACATTGAGAATTTATCCTTCTCTAAAGTGGAATCCATTGTGAATTGGCCCACTCCCAAATCAGTAACCGAGGTAAGAAGTTTCTTAGGTGCAACTCAATATTGGATAAAGTTTATTGCTAACTTTTTTGCCATAGCAGCTCCTATGCATGCAGTGACAAGTGTGAAGAAAGGCTTCCAATGGGGAGGCAAATAGAAGCAAGCTTTTCAAGCTTTAAAAGACAATATCAGTTCAGCTCTGGTCATTGCATTACCGGATTTGAGACAGCCATTCGAGATTCAAACAGATGCTAGTGATTATGCCATGGGTGCAGTACTTTTGCAACATGGTAAGCCTATTTCTTTTCATTCTGAAACATTCAATGGTGCTGTAACTAATTATCCAACATATGAAAAAGAGTTGTATGTGTTGGTACAAAGCGTCAAGAAGTGGAAACACTACTTGATGGGTAAAGAGACAATTATACATACCGATCATCAACCATTATAGTACTTGCAGTCGCAAAAAAAATTGCAGTAATCACGACATTTCAGGGGGATGGGATTTCTTCATCATTTTCACTTGGTTATAAGGTACAAGAAAGGTATTTTAAATAAAGTTACTGATATTATTTCAAGGCCAATTATAAGTGCTTCTACTTTGCTTAAAAATGATTCTATTGTACATGAGAGTTACATAGAACAGTATGCGTTTGATGTTGATTTTAAAGATGTGTATGCTAGTTTGAGTGAAGGGAATCAAGTTGAGAAAAATGATTATCACATGCATAAAAATTTGTTGTTTCATTTGGGCAAGCTGTGTATACCACAAGGAGAGAGACTTAGTGTCATGAGAGAGGCTCATTCGTCTCTTATTGTTGGACACTTTGGGGAAATCAAAATAGTGGCGCATCTACAGAGGTATTGTTATTGGCCTCGCATGATAGATAGCGTGTCACATTTTATAAGAGGATGTTCTATGTGTGCAACAAGAAAGCCTATCAATAGGAAGCTTGGGTTTTACACGCCACTACCGGCACCATCAAGGCCATTGGAGAGTCTCCATGGAATTTTTTGGAGGTCTACCTATGTCAAGAAAACAACATGATTACCTTTATGTAGTTGTGGATAGATTCAGTAAAATGTGTATACTTATGCCATGTAAGAAAACCCTTACTGCTGAACAAATTGTTGAACTTTATTTTCAACTTGTATGGGTTCATTATGGTTTGCCAACTTCTATTGTTAGTGACAAGGATTCCAGGTTCGTTGGGAATTTTTGGTCCAATCTTTGGAAGATGATGGACACAAAGTTGAAAAACAATACTGCTTTTCATTCGCAAACTGATGGCAAAACCGAGGTGGTGAACGGAACTGTTTTGCATCTATTGAGAGGATATTGCAGCAAACATCCCAAGTTATGGGATGAACAACTGCATTACATTCAACATGCTTACAACTGGGCCAAGCACTCTTCTACAAATACTTCACATTTTGAAGCCTGCTTTGGGCATTTGCTAAAATCTCCATTAGACTTCATCTATGAGAAGGATGTTTCAATTGATGGGCATAGTGATATTTACAAGGCTCAAAATTTCATTGAGAAAATTCAGATTATTCATCAACAAGTTCAAGAACAACTTGAGAAGAGTCAAAGCAAGTACAAGGAGAGGCATGACAAACATAGAGTTGATCACAAGTTTCAAGAAGGAGATGAAGTATGGTTTCACATAAGAAAATAAAGGATGAAGGAGAAGGTAAAAAGCTCAAGCCTATTCATTATGGTCCATTCAAGATCATTAAACAAGTTGGTAATAATGCATTTCAACTTGACTTGTCTTCATATATGAAAATGTATTATGTTGTCAATGTGGAGAATTTATGTTTGTATGAGCCTCCTTTGATTGATGATCAAGGGAGTGATATTTAGTTGTCATCCATAGAAGATTTATGGCAAGAATTTCTGGATGAGCTCAAGGAGGATTCCATCCTTGACAGGAGGACATGCAATTCTAAGAGGGGAAGTGTAGATTATCTTCGAATTGGGCTCAAGGGCAGCAAACCAAGTAAAACAAGATGGATGGAAGTGGAAAAGGAGAGGGAGTTGTACCCTCATCTCCTGAAAAGGTGATTTAAGTATTTTGGGGTCCAAAAGCTTCCCAATGGGGAGGTGTGATCAGGATATCATGTGTTATGCTCAAAATTGTAAGTGCCTGAAACAGGACCAAACTTGAGCAACCAAAAAGGTCTTGTCATTGTGATTCTGGTGCCGTGAACGATTCGAAAAACCGATGTCATATGAGGAAGATATCGCGTTCTGTCTATTTTCCCAAATAGCGAAAATTTTGTGCCTGGATGCCCAGTCAGCATGCAGGTACATTCAGCATGTATATTCTAGGGAATATTCCCTTTTCTCACAGCCAACAGGATTGTGCCACATGGCATATTGTGGGCCGTTGATTTTTGTGGTACAGAGGTGTGTACTAACCATTATATGGTTTTGTTATAAGCCGTCGGATGAGCAACATGTGGCAAGCCTGGAGGCCGCCACTTGTCCTCAGGAGGGTCTTGTAAAATTTGTGGATAGCACAAGAGTCGAACCGGAGATCTCGGGCGTGGGTGCGGGCAGCTTAACCAGTCCGCTTACGAGTTGCTACTTAACTCTATAGGGTTGTCGATTCAATATATTGTTTAACAAAGAAATGGGGGGATAAAAAAAGGGGCCAGCCCCAACCACCATACACCCAGCGGCTATGACTGAGATCCATGGTTATCAAAATCGGCGGTAAACTGTAACTCTGGTGGGCGGTAAACTCCATCACATGTCTGGCGGTTACAATAAAGGTTTCAGTTAACATTTGGATGGCAGCTAATTTGGCGAAATGTTAATGCAGTCACATGGCATAGAGATATGGCATGTAATGCCATGGTTTATGGAACCTTAACATTTAGGGTTCCATGCCACCAACTTGGAGTTTGTTCCAACGGTTAATGCAGAGATGACGGTGGGGGGTCGGTATGTGACCACCCCACCCAAAAATTTTATGTCTATCCAAACAGTTTATATGGTGGGAACTATATCACGCCCCTATTTTTAGGATTTTCATTAAATTTAACTCCAGTTAAGTCCCTGTCTCCACTTTAGTGGAGCTTTTCTAGCTGACATTGGGAAAAATGCATTGGGACGTCAATTTTCGACAAATTTTGGTGAAACAAGAGTCTACCTAGAATAATTTGAGAATTCTGGAGCCATTGGTGCAGAGAAAACAACCATTAGAGGCCTGTAAACACATGTAATTTTCAATTTTGAGCATAATGACAAAGAGGGGCATAGTATTGGGAGCCGGACCAACAGATGTAGCCCAGGAGGGGTGAACTGCTTCATCATGCCTACTATGTAAAACTTATGTGTGATTGTATTTCTCTATTATACATTGTTTTTCAGTGTTTTGAAGACTTATTTTCATGCTTAAAGTTCAGTAATTCATCTATGTTTCATGGTTAAAACACTAATTCCTTAAGCAAACAAATGGAGACAAATTGTACATGTTTTTATTACTGAAAGGACACTTATCACAGCCTACTGTGTAAAACTTATGTGTGATTGTATTTCTCTATTATACATTGTTGTTAAGTGTTTTTAAGACTTATTTTCATGCTTAAAGTTCACTAATTCATCTATGTTTCATGGTTAAAACACTCATTCCTTAAGAAAACAAATGGATACAAATTGTACATGTTTTTATTACTGAAAGGATACTTAGCACAACATAACTAATACACTCCTTTCAGATCAGTGGATTTGGGTGCTATTAGGGATTTTCCACAAAACATATGGGCTCTATGGCCTATATCATGGCTACAAGAAAAAAAACAATGTCACATTCTCTTAAATAAGTTTTCTCATGCTTAACGACCATGAATAAGGCCTACCATATGTGTACATTATTAATATCCTTGCATAATAAAATGGTTAAAAGGACCCTTACCATGGCCAAGGGGGAAAAAAAGTAGCATTAGGCCCTACCATTGCCAAGGAAGAAAATCAAGGAATTATGCCCTAAACAAAGCTTGTTTGGCTTAATGACCATGAGAGAAGGTATCATAAAACTCAAAATAAGGGGTATCATCTATTGTATCATGAGAGTTAAACACGAGAAATAATTATATTAGATGATGAAATTTTATTCACAATAACTTGCTCACATTCTAAAAAATACATTAGAGGAAATTTCAGCCTAAAAGTTCCCATGAAATTTTCATGTAATTTCCATGTCATAATATGTAAGTCAATCAAAATTCTTTAAATTTAAAAAGAGGTACATGTAAATATTTTGGAGGGAAAATAAGAACAACTACTTTTCTAATTGTATTTTTGGCTTATCTCCTTATAGGTTTACTCAAATTTGAAGAGTAAACACTCATTAGATGAGGAATTCAATTTCACATCCAACGAGTACCATTATGCATACTTTCGAGAATACCCACATTGATAACAATTGCAGATACATTAAAAAACGTCTTGAGCACACTTTTTAAATGTATATGCAATTTTTATAAATCTGTGTCTTCTCAAAAGTATATATAACGGGTACTCATTGGATGTGGAATTTAATTCTTCATCTAATGAATGTCTACACTTGAAATTCGAGTAAACCTATAAGGAGGTAAATCATAGATAAAATTAAAAAAAATTAGTTTTTTTCCCTCCAAAATTCATAAACCTTATTTTATTATTTTAATTATTATTTTATTATTTTTCCTTAGGAGGCCACTTTTAGGCAGAAATTTACTTTAATGTAAAGGCTAAAGTTCCATTATATTATAATAATTATAAAAAGAGACAGGGATAATATGAGAATATGAATTTTGATTCACAATATCACATGCACAATCTAAAAACATAAAGGGTATCTTCTATTGTATTATAAGAATTATGAAAAGAGGTGGGGATAATATGATAATATGAATTTGTATTCCCAATAACACATGCACATATTATATAACACGAACACCTTGAAACACGCATACATATTATACTTGAGAAGCATCTTGAAAAAGTGAGTTTTATTATTTTTGTAGTTCTAGTTGTCATACCATCCATATCATTGCATGTGGCATAGAGATTAGTGGAGCTCCCTCCTACCACAATATATTCATGGGTGTCAAATTCAAAACCTCCCCGTGTTATCAATAATAAAGCCTCATGTGTCCTGCGAAATTTTCTTAGCAAAATGGCTAGCATGGCAAGACAAAGGAGGGAAGCAATAACTAGTCACATGCTCAGGAGGAACAAGAAATACCCACTCAAAGGAGGAACTTTATATCATGTATACCAAAGTCAATAATAGATCCAAAATAAAAGGTTAAATCAAGCAAAAAATTGGAATATATTCGTTACATGCAAGATTATTCCCTAGTAAGAAAGTTCATGGGGTTTTGTCCCTCAAAAAGAGCATTAATCTGGTCGATCTAAAAAAATTGAAACCAAAGGGGAAGATTGATCTGAAACAAGGAGAAAAAGGATTCATCATGATCATATTCACAAATCAAGAAGATGGGACCAAAGTATTTAAAAATGAACCATACTTCTTCAACTATTCAATGATATATATTTGCTTTTGGATGGAGAGATTTAGTTTGGAAAAGGAGGGCATCTTAGAAGCCCTTGTATGGATCAATCTCTTCTCTATTCCAATGGAATTATATGAATAATACTCCCTAAAATTAATAGGTAATGTGCTATGATAGTTCTCCAAAATATCATAAGACACCAAATATCAGAGATATACATCCCATGTAGGAATATATGTCCAAAAGAACATTTATGAGAGACTTTCAACCTCTCTAGATATCTCTTGCCATGATATGGTTTGGAAGCAAACCTTAGACCATGATCACATTCCCTTCTATTATAGGAAGTGTCATGAATCTGGTCACCTCTTAACAGACTGTCGTCTCAATGTTGTAATCTTTCCTTCAACACCCTAATTGGATAAAGACTGTAATGGATTTGAGAAACTTCCCACTTATTGCCACAACTTGTACACTCATATCCCTTCTTTTCCAATAGGGGTTTTTAAACCCATGATACCTTTGATTCCCCCTTGAAAAAATTCCACCCTTGAATCTCCCTCACAAAAACTAGTCCTATACTCATAATGGATCCCAATCATCTACTCAACCAATCTCCATCCCCAAATCTCATGAGGATCTGTCAAAAAAGTAAAAACCCTTGGAACTTTTCATAAGAAAGGTAGCTAAAATAGATTCAAAAGTCAACCAGGAACATGATATAGTATAATATATGGATATGCATTCCCTATACCTCTAAGCTCTGGTTGCATCATGGAAAGCGAAGGATCCTTAGTCAATACTAAAACATCACGTCCAGATACTATGTAAGCCCCTCCTTAAATATAAATCTCAGACTCATTTGAAAACATCAAATTTAAGATATGTTAATCCTCACCCAGGTCTCTACACCAATTCCTTTAGATATCCTCCAAAAACATCAAAAGAGGAACATAAATAGAGGTATAATAAGAAGGATGCAATTCTTCTAGAATTAGGGGAAATCCTAGTCAATTCAGGATGCATTACGGTCTCAACGGAGGGAGTTTCCTTTTCCCCATCCAAAAACCCAATGAAGATAATCTTGTGGAACATAATAGGACACAATTACAAGTGCAAGCAATTGATTCTTAAGGGAATATGTAGCAAACGTCATGTTATTGTCATGACAATACATGAAACAAAGTGCTCTAGTGAAAAAATCACGTTAGCAACCTTAAAATGCAAGGAAGGCGGTCAGTTAGTGGCAATAGATGCAAACAAACAAGTGTGAGGGCTTGGAATGTTCTTGAATTCCTAAGAGGGGATTATCTTAGCCATGTTCACCAATTCTATATCCATAATAGTAAAATTCCAACTAATTGGCTCAATGGAAGTGGGTTTTTTTTATCAATGCCTATGATCCCCCTCCACTAAGAGAACGACTAGATTTTTATAAATGTATTTGTAGTCTCAATGTCATCACTCAAGACCTAACATGGATCATTGGGGGAGATTTCAACATGGATCATAATAGGATATTTATCTTGGATTGTCTGTCTCTTACTCACATTTGTTGTCATTTCCAAAACGTTTTCCACACTACTAACCTTCTTGACTTATTAAGCCAACAGAACTATAGCAACCTAGGAAAACTTTTTTCCCTTCTTTTTATCATAAAAATAAAATATGAAAGAGTCTCAATTAATCTCTTACTCTCTTAAAGTCTTATAAACTACATTAGTTTTCATAAAAGTTAATTATTAATAATTAAATTAAAATTTTAAAAATATAATTTTAAAATCACCATTATACAACTACAACTTAATCATGTGATTAACCCAAAAAAATTCTTTTATCTATATGATTTTAACCATTAAAACACATTACAAATTAAATAAATAAATATAATCACTTTCTTATTCTGAGTGAGTTTTTACAACCAAAAGCAAACTGCTACTAACCCTCGATAGTACTACAGTCGTTTTGCTTCAAGATTTGTTCATCTTAATTACAGCTAACCATATTATTCGTGTGTTTCAAGTCCTATGCAATGGATATGAATATTGGTTGGGATTGTTATATTTAAATCTTTGTTCATCATTAATTGAAAACTTATTAAATTACAATTTTAATTTAATAAATTTTCAAATTAAAATAATATCGTGTGTTTCAAGTCCTATGCAATGGATATGAATATTGGTGGGGATTTTTATATTTAAATCTTTATTCATTATTAATTGAAATTTTATTAAATTAAAATTTTAATTTAATAAATTTTCAAATTAAAATAATATAGTTAATTAAAAAATATTTTTATTTTAAAATATAATAATAATAATAATAATATATTTTAAAGAAACACAAGAATCTTACCTATCAAAACTTATCGCACAAGCTTTTTGACTCTGCCCCGAAATGGGAAGCAAGAACGGGGATTACGTAATAATCAACATTCAGTGGCATTTAAGCCAATCACGTCTCGACCTAAAATTTGTTTATTTTACGAAAGCGTCATTTTCACTCAATATTGGTTCAACTTTATGGAGAGCGTCATTTTCACTAAATATTTTAAAGCCAATTATCCAACGAAAAGTAGTTAAAAAGGTAGAATCAGTTTATATTAAGCACGCCCTTCAACTTTGTGGACAGAGTCATTTTCACTCAATATTTTAAAGCCGACTATCGAAAGACAGACCAAAGGTATAAGGCCAGAATTTAATAATCCACATGTTACTTGGATTAAATTTATTAAATTAATATATATATATGTTTTTTTTAATGTGTCATCACTTTTCTAGGAAACTGTACCACCAATTGTATAAACACAATTTTCTTTTATATTGTTTATCCTGTGTATTTTTACGTGACAATCTGATAACCAAAACTTAAAACAATTTATACTATAGAAAATTAAAATTAAACTTAAGAACATAAAATAAAAATATAAAATTGAAGTATTATACAGTATTGTTTTTTATGATTTTCATTCTGCGAGATTGTTTTAAGGGTTGTCTAAGTCTGACCAAGAAAGGTATATGTTTCTCAAGTTCTTCGCTAGAAATGTGACCATTTTGTTGAGTTTATTCACTTTTTCAAGCACCTCT